>CAJNDS010000146.1:0-215502 GCA_905221605.1 Symbiodinium natans
CTTCAAATAAATATACGGACTTCCATAGAATTCGTATATCATTTCCATTACAATCGTATCAAAATTCAAAAATGTCGAAGCCTAAATTTACGCTCGAATCTAAAAAATACGAACTATTTATTTTGAGATTGAAAATGTTTGTGGCTTTGTTTTTTTGAATGAAAAAATAATCTAGATCAATATGATCTCTATATATAAGAATTTCAAGGTTTCTGCTCGAAATTCACCCTTCCGGTACGTAACACTTATGCTCGAAAAATGCCAATTTCTTCATTCTAATCGAGAATATGAATCCAATTCATCGGATCTCTATTCTCGAAGCTCACGACCAAAGTCTTAAGGTTCCCACTCCAGGCCCCCGCCACCCCGAACAGGACAAGCGCAACACTTTTGTGGGCCGCGCAACTCTCCTCTTAAGAAACGAGTGTAGTTGACCAAGTGCCAACCTGCCGCCCAAACATCAATGCTGCGAGCAATAACGCCTAAGACTCACGTAGGCCGATAACGTGAACTGCTCCTAAACCCTACATTCTAGTTTATAGTTTAGGGTTTAGGGTTTATGGTTTAGGGTTTGGGGTTTGGGGTTTGGGGTTTAGGGTTTAGGGTTTAGGGTTTCGGGTTTAGGGTTTAGGGTTTAGGGTTTAGGGTTTAGAACCCTACACCCTTAACCACCTCTAACCCCTAAACCCTTCCATCCACCATTAAGTAGTCCCAAAATGCTGGCCCTATGCCCTCACGAGTCCTCCTTAGCTCAGCTCTACGAAAACCACGGGCCATCAGCCCTGAACCCCACAAATTGAAAGCCTCAGGGTTCAGGGTTCAGGGTTTAGGGTTTAGGGTTTAGGGTTTAGGGTTTAAGGCTTTTGGGTTTCGGGATTCCCACTTCGCCGCGGGATTCAGTCATGGATGGTCCAGAAGAAGGTACAAAATGGAAAGTTCCGCATTGTAGAACAAGACCCACCAAGCGGGACCTCTGCACCCGAAACCTTTCAAACCTGGGTGCTTCGACAATAGGGTTTAGGCTCCAGGGTTTTTTATACGTACCTATCTTGGGGTGCTAGTTTCGGGGATGGCACCCCCTCATACCCTAAACCCTAAGCCCTAAACCCTGAATATTCGTAGAAATACCCATTTAAAGAAACCCTCTGCTGCATCGTTGTCGCCACAGACGGCAACGTCACTCAGGGGCCCAGCCTGCACCGGTTTTGGGTCTCATGCTGTCGGGCCCCTTCCTAAACCCTAAACCCTAAACCCTAAGCCCTAAGCCCTAAGCCCTAAGCCCTAAGCCCTAAACCCTAAACCCTAAACTCTAAACCCCAAACCCTAAACCCTAAACCCTAAACCACCTTACTTCCGGGCAACGAAGCTACGTCGAAGGGCATACGGGCTTAGGGCAGAGAAAGATCCGATCAGTAGCGCCGGAAAGGGTATTGCGGCTCAGGGTTTAGGGTTTAAGGTTTAGGTTTAGGGTTTAGGGTTTAGGGTTTAGGGTTTAGGGTTTAGGTTTAGGGTTTAAGGTTTAAGGTTTAGGGCTTAGGGTTGCTTCTGGGCAATGAAGCTGTTGGAAGAAACTATATAACCAAGGAGCAGTATGGAGTTGTGATTCGGGTTTGGCAGATGGTCCATATCGGGCTCACTCGACAACTGGCAAAAGGAAATTTTCTGTTTTCACGGTCCCATGCACCAGCGCAATAAGCAAGCCCAAACCAGCGCCATCAACAAAAAACAACCAGCTTGTGGACCAAATGAACCTCCAAGGGCTTGTGGTTCATATACCTTCACAGGGATTAAACGGGATTCAAGTAATGCTACTTTAGGGTAGACCCTGGAAAAACGGAGATACTTATCCGTAGCCAGAATGGGTTTACGGGTTCGTTTGGTCCCCAAGGCAACACAATGCCGCCACGCTTGCGTCCGAATGCCTGAACCAAGTGGAATTAAAGACCCGACCCTAAACCCTAAACCCTAAACCGTAAACCCTAAACCCTCAAGACGAAATAAACAGAAATTGTATGTGTTTCATTAGGAATTTCCACATTATTTGTCCAAACAGCTGACAAGCTGAGCTTAAGTAAATTAGTTCAACCTGCTTTTGGCAAGCCGAATATTCAAGTCACTTCAAATACACTTCAATTCAAAACCCCCGCCCGCAAACCCCCAGGCACCCCCCAGATCCCTCAACAGCTGACAAGCCGAGTTGAAGTAAATTAATGCAAATCGCTTTCGGCAAGCCGAATATTCAGTTCACTTCACTCAAACTCAGCAAAAGCCCAGGAGGCGCCGGGAGGCCCCCAGATAGGCACCGGGAGGTCCAGAAATAAAAGACCCAAAATTGGCCCCGCGTCCCAGATAGGCCCGGAAACCCCAAAAGAAGCCTCGGAGGCCCCAAAATAAGCCCCTGCCAAATTAAGCCCCGAAAGCCCCACAACACGCCCCCGAAAACTTTAAAATAGGTCCCGGGAAACCCCCAAGTGAGCCCCGGGAAATAAGCCCAAAACTGCACACGCGCAAAGTTTACACTATACTTCATGCTTGCGTGACGTTGTGTTAGTTACACCAAAACCAAAATTTTGAAAGGTGAAATTTTTGAGCCAGAACATGCTTTGTCCATTTGCGCTTGATGTAGAGTCATGATGAGCGAGTATTCACACATGATTTGAAGTGAAATTGCAATTGAATTGTGTTTGTTCGATGAAACTTTCTGATTTGCATCTTGTGCAAGAATTGGCTCAGCAGCCAGCAAAGAAAATGCAGTGTTCCTTGCCTTGGGGCCCGCGTCCAACTTTCAACTGGTTCTGGGTCCCTCTTAACTTTCCGACGTTCCCCACTAGGGGCTGTGCACGCTGTGTCCCGCAGGGACATGGCAGATGGACACGCTTCAAGGTGAGGAGCCAGAGTTAAGTCCACGTGAGCTGAGCCTGACACGTTGTGTTGCCGTGTTGGAGTGCATCCTCTTATTCCGCTCCTTTGCAGGACAAAGGTCACCACAAGGAGATTGGCAACTAGTCCAACGAGACGGCCACCGTATCACTGCTAGATTCGACCCAAATTTACCTGCCTGTCATTCACAGCGTTTAGGAGCACAACGGTTGGATTTCAGGAGCTACTTCAGGATTCACACACAGATCGCAAGGATACTCGGACATGACATGCACTCGGTGACTGAGCACAATCTGCAAGAAGACAACATGACTCTCTCGAACAACACTCACATCCATACATGCAGCTAAACTTGAAAACACCAAGCTATACGCGCGCTGTGTGTTGGGCTTGCCGCGCAAGCCAACCTTCACAAACAGAAGCTGTTCCAGTATTCTGTCGCCAACCCCGTCAGTCTGAAGCAGCTGACAAGTCGCGCAGTTCACTGCCCGCCACCTTTGCAAGATACTAAAAAGCACACATTCACGCTCCAAGGCCCCCACGAAACAGGTTTGCACGAAACTTGGCAAGATATTGAGAATTTTTTGCCCAGCAAACCCAGCCTTGGACACGTAGGCCTTCGCCGACAGACACGCAAACCAGAGCGAAGAGCACAGTGAGACCATTCAAGCGGGACCAAGCGTAGCAAGCACAAAGCAGCCCAGCCATGCTTGTTGCACCGACGCATGAAACGAACCAGAACCAAAATGCAGCGCAGTTCTGCACACAGAAACAGACAGCGCCCGAATAGAAACCGCGAAAGAACGTCCTGGGTAGTCCGGCGGGGCACCTAGTGCAGATTGACCCAAAAGTGAAAAATCCATGCGCGCACGCACATACGTACACAAAAGCTCGTACAGAACTCTCTACACGATTTTGTACATCTGGAGACAAACAAAGGCAGCGACAGGAAGACCGTTTATGCCGAACCACTCCTTAGTCATCGCAGATTTCCATGCACCCAAACTTCCACCTCAGACGCACATCGCACGCAACAGGCCTTGACCTGGCGTGCCAGAGGTGCAGCACCTGCAACCAGCAAAAAAACCAAGAGGCAGCTCTGCACAGACCGCTCAACAGCACGCAGCAAAAGCCTCGTGATCTCATCTGCGTATGTTTGACCTCACAGTCAGAGCCCCGCTGCGGAATACGCACCGCTATTCCGAAAGACCTCCCTGCCCTTCCACGCGACCCTTCCCGAGGGCCACACGCGACGCGGAGATGATGTGGACGCACGCTTCCACCTCAAAAAACTGCATGTCCCCTTCAGGCAGGTGCCCAAAAATAGCCAAAAGATGCAAAGGCCCGGATTCCAGCGCCCTCGCCCAAAAAAGATCCACCAGTCTCCAAAAAAAAAGCCCACGAAGTCGCAAGAATCAGAAAAAACCCAAAAAAACTCGGTCAAAACGTTTCGGTCAACATGTTTCGGTCAAAACGTTCGGTCGAAACGTTGGGACCCAAGCCCTGCGCAATTTCTATAAACCCTAAACCCTAAACCCTCAAAACAAAATAAATAGAAAGTGTGTGGCCATCTCGAATC
Source organism: Symbiodinium natans (assembly GCA_905221605.1). Lineage (NCBI taxonomy): Eukaryota > Dinophyceae > Suessiales > Symbiodiniaceae > Symbiodinium > Symbiodinium natans. The sequence goes on from CAJNDS010000146.1 coordinate 4,460, forward strand.
TCTTGAGTCTGTTGAGGGGCTTCAGGGGCCTCCAAAACAGGCGCGGTCACTCGGGAACTTCTTATTCTTGGGAGCCATCTCGAATCTCTTGAGTCTGTTGAGGGGCTTCACGGGCTTCCAAGACTGGCGCAGTCATTCGGGAACTTATTCTTTGGGAGCCATCTCGAATCTCTTGATGAGTCTGTTGAAACTGGCGCGATCATTCGGGAACTTATCCTTTGGGAGCCATCTTGATTTGAGGGCTTCAAGGGCCTCGAAGCAGGCGCGGTCATTCGGGAACTTATTCTTTGGGAGCCATCTTGAGTCTCTTGAGTCTGTTGAAGGGTTTTAGGGGTCTCCAAAACAGGCGTGGTCACTCGCGAACTTATTCTTTGGGAGCCATTTCGAATCTCATCTCCACAACAGGCGCGGTCACTCGCGAACTTATTCTTTGGGATTCTCTTGAATCTGTTGAGGGGCTTCAGGGGCTTCCCAAACAGGCGCGGTCATTCGGGAACTCATCCTTTGGGAGCCATCTCGAATCTCTTGCGTCTGTTGAGGGGCTTCAGGGGCCTCCAAAACAGGCTGGGTCATTCGGGAACTTAATTGGGAGCCATCTCTTGAGGTTGTGAGCTTAGGGTCCTCCAAACAGGCGCTCTTGAGCCTCTTGAGAGTTTTGAGAGCTTCAAGGCCTCGAAAACCCCCCCCAGACCCCTTCCCCCGTAGCCCTCCCTAGTCCCAACCCTCTACCCAAACCCTCCATTTAAGGTTAAGGGTTTAGGCTCATCTGTACATCAGCTGACTGATGGGGACTGGAAGCCTTCTAGTCGTTGTAGTCGTTTATCATGTGTGTAAGTAAAATTGAGACAGAAGGCAGGAAGACCAGTTGAGATACAGAAAAGGTATTGAAAATGACTAGACAACGCTGATGCTGCTGATTGTGCTCCAGATATGGCTTCTATGAGCATGCGTCTGTATATGCATCAAGCAGGTCACAAGAATGGAACAGACAGTGCTGCAGCCCAGCTACATTGCGTGCCAAGGCGGAGAACATGAGAGCCGTTCGAAGCCTGTCGTCGTGACTCACATTCTGAAGGGCTCTCAGGCTGGCCCTTTGAGAGCAACCATCCACCTTTCCCTTCAGGTTCTGCATGGAAAGCAGCTCCGCAAAGTTGATGTACTGGTCGCTACTATTGCCGCGCGAAGAGGCGGGGAGGCCAACGAGCCTTTCAATCGCTACTATCGGGCCACCAGGAACAAAGAGGTTGCTCCAAAAAGAAAATTCTTTCAAAACGTTTCGGTCAAAACTTTCGGTCAAAACTTATTGGGACCCAAACCCTACACAATTTCTATCAACCCTGGACCCTAAACCGCAAACCCTAAGCCCTAAAAACCCAACGACGCCGGAGAGCCAGTGCTGCAAGTCCGACCCGGCCCCCTAAACCCTAAACCCTAAACCCTAAACCCTAAACCCTAAACCCTAAACCCTAAACCCTAAACCCTAAACCCTAAACCCTAAACCCTAAACCCTGAACCCTGAACCTAAACCCTGAACCCTAAACCTAAACCCTAAACCCTAAACCCTAAACCCTAAACCCTAAACCCTAAACCCTAAACCCTAAACCCTAAACCCTAAACCCTAAACCCTAAACCCTAAACAAACCCTCCCCCCCCCCCCCCCCCCTCCCCCCCAAAAAAAAAAGCATCGAATGCTTGCCAAAGGCCCCCCCCAAAGTAAGAACCGAAACGTTCGCCCAAGACTTTCTCCCCAAGAATTCGGACATGACCCCTAGGGTTTAGGGTTTAGGGTTTAGGGTTTAGGATTTAGGGTCTAGGGTCTAGGGTTTAGGGTTTAGGGTTTAGGGTTTAATAGGGTTTAGGGTTTAGGGTACAAAGGTATATCAACCCTGAACCCTAAAACCCTAGTCAGGGCTGAGTATGGTTTACGGTGCTAGGGTCTAGGGGGGTTCATGGCACTTCAGAACCCAGTTACAGCTGTACTTAGAACCCAAATATCACCACAATTAGGGCACTCAAAAGGGCTCATAAGTGGGTTATAAGTACAGTTGGAATTGGGCTATAAGTACCCTAAGCCCTAAACCCTAAACCCTAAACCCTCAACCCTAAACCCTAAACCCTAAACCCTGGGGCTGGTATTGAGGGTGCATGGCAAGGACCAGGCAGTCGAAATGAAACTTGAATGATGCCCTCAGATGATACGAACACGCCATGGTTGAAGCCAAACCCTAAACCCTAAACCCCAAACCCTAAACCCTAAATCCCTAAACCCTAAACCCCAGAAACTCTCAACCCCCCAACCCCCAAGCCCCCTCAAGCATGTCGTCCTCGTTCGCATCGCCACAGCTCCAGCAAAGGCCGGGAGGATCCCTGGTGCGCAGCTTGGGTCCAAGAAAGCAGAATTTAGGGTTTAGGGTTTAGGGTTTGGGGTTTAGGGTTTAAGGTTTAGGGTTTCGGGTTTGGGGTTTGGGGTTTAGGGTTTAGGGTTTCGGGTTTGCTTGGAGGATCGGGGCACTTGGTAAGTAGGGTTGTAAGTACCTTAGTTGGGCTTATAAGTAATTAGAAGTATGCTTACCTTGCTTATAGCCCCACTTTCTATGTCCCTGGATCCTTTAAGTAGGGTGGGAAGAAAAACTAAACCCTAAACCCTAACCCTGCACCCCTGCACCCTAAACTCAACCCTAAACCCTAAATTCTCCCTAAGCCCTAAACCCCAAACCCTAAACCCGAAACCCTACACATCCGAAGCAGCGCTCAGCAAGGAAGGTCTCGGGCCCAAGGCATTTCAAGATTTGTTGTTGCGGCCTGAGGTTAAGATCTGCTTGTGTTACATATAGATTACGGTTCAGGGTTCAGGGTTCAGGGTTCAGGGTTCAGGGTTCAGGGTTCAGGGTTTTAGGGGTTTTCGGGGTTTTAGGGTTTTTAGGGTTTTTAGGGTTTTTAGGGTTTAGGGTTAAGGGTTTAGGGTTTAGGGTTTAGGGTGTGGGGTTTAGGGTTTAGGGTTTGGGGTTTAGGGTTTAGGGTTTGGGGTTTGGGGTTTGGGGTTTGGGGTTTGGGGTTTGGGGTTTGGGGTTTAGGGTTTAGGGTTTAGGGTTTAGGGTTTAGACTGCTCATGGATCTCCAAATGCCATCTGGCAGGTAAAACCCCATTTCGCTCGTCATGAATCCACCAAAGGCCCTTAAGCCCTCGGATGAAGATTCCTGAACAAGATGCACTTACAACGAAGAAGGGAACCTTAAAAGCATTCTCACGCCCTAAACCCTAGGTAAACCCTAAACCCTAAACCCTAAACCCGAAACCCTAAACCCGAAACCCGAAACCCGAAACCCTAAACCCTAAACCTGAAGGGCCTTGTCGCTTGTCTCACTGAAGAACAAGGCGACGTTGCCCAGCCACCTCCTCAACTCCAGCACCTGATCAAGCATGTAGGGGTTTAGGGTTTAGGGTTTAGGGTTTAGGGTTTAGGGTTTAAGGTTTGGGTTTAGGGTTTAGGGCTTAGGGCTTAGGGCCTGGGGTTAGAGTTTAGAGTTTAGGGCTTAGGGTTGCTTAGGGTCGTATGTTGGGTTGCCCGAAGGATCTTCCGGTTTCGGGTTTGGGGATGTCGGTTGCTCCCCAAAAACATTTGACCCAAAAGGAACGATAAAAATGGAACGAGGTTGTGGGCGTGAACCTATGTAAGTCGGGATGTTCCCCCTTATACTACGAGTAGCCTGAATAATTAGGTGTTATAAGTACCCCCCCTCCTCCCCTATCATAAATCCCTATGAAGGACCCCAAACCCCAAACCCCAAACCCTAAAGCCCTAAACCCTAAACCCTAAACCCTAAACCCCCAAAACCCCACACCCTAAACGTCATTGAACAAGACAAGCACCCCAATATACAAGTACCTCAGAGCTGAGAATAGTACACCCTAAACCCTAAACCCTAAACCCTAAATCCTAAACCCTAAGGTTGTCAGGGTGGGAGCACAGGCAACACCAGCACACAAAGCCTGACGCGGCGGCTCGGGCCCGAGGGCGAACCCTAAACCCCAGGGTTTAGGGTTTAGGGTTTAGGGTTTAGGGTGTAGGGTTTAGGGTTTAGGGTTTAGGGTTTAGGGTTTAGGGTTTAGGGTTTAGGGTTTAGGGTTTAGGGTTTAGGGTTTAGGGTTTAGGGTTTAGGGTTTAGGGTTTAGGGTGGGTTTAGGGTTTCGGCAGATTAAACCCTGAAGCCTGTAATGGGCCGGGCGTCTTGGATTTCGTCAGCATTTACCCCACTCCCCACAGTTCCATTCACTCCGCTTGGAGTGTGAGGAGCCGTACAAAACCTAACCTATATTATCTTAGGGTAATTACATGGTCCCTTAATGTGGGCCCTTAATTTGGGGAACCCTTATATATCCCTTGTATACTCAACAAACCCAAGGGCCCGTACTTCAGAACCCTTTACAGAAGGTCAGGGACCCACATTCAGGGACCTCTAAACCCTAAACCCTAAACCCAAAACCCAAAAACCCAAAAACCCTAAACCCTAAACCCTAAACCCACTTCCCTTAGAATTTCGGGCTGTAGGGTGCAGAGTGACACCTGGGCGGTTTCGGGTTTAATTTAAAGGTAGTTTCATGGGCCCTTATTATGGTCCCTTACCTCCTTTAAAGGGTTCTGAGTAAAGGCCCTAAAAATTCTTATACGGTATATAAAGGGGTATACAAGGGGTCCCCTTTCAAGGGCCCATGTTAAAGGACCATCTCCCTAAACCCTAAACCCTATACCCTAAACCCTAAACCCTGAACCCTGAGATGTAAGGCTTGCCTTGTCCTCCTCGAAATTGCAGGCTGGATCAGCGTGCAGCGGAAGCACCTTGGCGAGATGAAGCTTACATGTTTGAGCTCGGGATTCGGGGGCCTTCAGCCCTAAACACTAAACCCTAAACCCTAAACCCTAAACCCAAAACTCAAAACCCAAAACCCAAGCTGCGCTAACTGCACCAGTGAAGATGATGTCCCTTGGTTCTCCATTTATGTTTATGTAATTTACTTGAAGCACTTTTGTGTTCATAGCTTCAGTTTACTGAAACCATTTTAAACCAATTCTTAGTGTTCAAGGACTTATCATTATTCCAACTTCTAAGTCCTTATAAGGGCATAGAAAGGGTTCGCATAGGGATTGAAAAAGGCTACTGAGGGCACCCTAAACCCTAAACCGTAAACCCTGAACCCTAAACCCGGTTTAGGGTTTAGGGTTTAGGGTTTAGGGTTTAGGGTTTAGGGTTTAGGGTTTAGGGTTTAGGGTTTAGGGTTCTTGGCCAAGCCAACGGTCTAATTCCCTGCATTTAAGGGTTGAAGGGCTCCTGGATCCCCACGCCCTACGGGGATGTACGGTTCTGATCATCTACCCGCAACCCAGGCCCTAAGAGGGTTTAGGGTTTAGGGTTTAGGGTTTAGGGTTTAGGGTTTAGGGTTTAGGGTTTAGGGTTTACACGGCTTAGGGGCTTTTGTGAGATCTTCGGGTCCAAGGGGGTGGGGTGTGATTTGGCTCAAGGTTTTCGTGGTCATGTCATTCAGGCATACCCTTCGTCTTGTGCCTCTTCCGAGGTCACAACACAAAACAACGGAAGCTCGATCCTCCGCAGGCTGTTGGGGAGCTGGTTCCCCTCCAAGCTCTGGCCGAACTTGTGCCCAAACTTCAACGTCTGCAGGGTGCTGGGCAGCTCGATCCCCTGAATGCTCTGATTGAACGTGCCGCCAAAGGTCAACGTATGCAGCATGCTGGGCAGCTGGATATCCTGCAAGCTCTGGTTGAACTTGTGGCCAAGCGTCAACGTCTGCAGGGTGCTTGGCAGCTGGATCCCCTGCAAGCTCTGGTTAAAGTCATATCCAAACGTCAGTGTCTGCAGGGTGCTGGGGAGCTGGATCCCCTCCAAGCTCTGGTTGAACATGTAGCCAAACTTCAACGTCTGCAGGGTGCTGGGCAGCTGGATCCCCGCCAAGCTCTGGTTGAACGCGACGCCAAACGTCAACGTCTGCAGGGTGCTTGGCAGCTGGATCCCCGCCAAGCTCTGGTTGAACTCGCTACCAAACGTCAACGTCTGCAGGGTGCTGGGTAACTGGATCCCTTGCAAGCTCTGATTGAACTTGTCGCCAAATGTGAACGTCTGCAGGGTGCTGGGCAGCTGGATCCCCTCCAAGCTCTGGTTGAACTTGTGGCCAAGCGTCAATGTCTGCAGCGTGCTGGGCAGCTGGATTCTCTCCAAGCTCTGGTTGAACTCGCTGCCAAACATCAACGTCTGCAGGGTGCTGGGCAGCTGGATCCTCTGATTGAACTCGGCGCCAAACGTCAACGTCTGCAGGGTGCTGGGGAACTGGATCCCCTCTAAGCTCTGACTGAAAGAGTCGCCAAGCGTCAACGTTTGCAGGGTGCTGGGGAGCTGGATCCCATGCAAGCTCTGGTTGAACTTGTAGCCAAACATCAATGTCTTCAAGGTGTTGGGCAGCTGGATCCCCGCCAAGCTCTGGTTGAACTTGTAACCCAACGTCAACGTCTGCAGAGTGCTGGGCAGCTGGAACCCCTCCAGGCTCTGGTTGAAGTCGTATCCAAACGTCAACGTCTGCAGGGTGCTGGGCAGCTGGATCCCTTCTAAGCTCTGGTTGAACAAGTGGCCAAACTTCAACGTCTGGAGGGCGCTGGGCAGCTGGATCCCCTGCAAGCTCTGATTGAAAGCGACGCCAAACTTCAACGTCTGCAGGGTGCTGGGCAGCTGGATCCCCTCCAAGCTCTGGTTGAACCAGTCGCCAAACGTCAATGTGTGCAGGGTGCTGGGCAGCTGGATCCCCGCCAAGCTCTGATTGAACACGATGCCAAACGTCAACGTCTGCAGGGTGCCGGGCAGCTGGATCCCCGCCAAGCTCTGGTTGAACTGGCTACCAAACGTCAACGTCTGCAGGGTGCTTGGAAGCCGGATCCCCGCCAAGCTCTGGTTGAACTCGCTACCAAACGTCAACGTCTGCAGGGTGCTGGGGAACTGGATCCCTTGCAAGCTCTGATTGAACTTGTCGCCAAATGTGAACGTCTGCAGGGTGCTGGGCAGCTGGATCCCCTCCAAGCTCTGGTTGAAGTCCGAGCCAAAGGTCAAGGAGACTACTTCATTGAGAGCGCACACATCCGCAGGATTGAAGGTTTTCTTTGCAAGCGCATTTTTCAAGGCAACCGCAGCCCGACCCGCACCGAAGCGTTGAGCCACGTACGTGACTTCGTCGTTCCCCACCTGTTCTAGCAGAGACCCACTCATATCGAGCACATTGCCGCCAGAGGTCAGCATGAGGGACTCCACTGGGCGGCCGACTTCGGCTGCTATCGCTTCCACCACTTCCCAGCCCATTGCCATAGGGTCTACATCCTTAGTTGCTGACTTCATGGGCCCCCAAACAAGTGTACACTAGCTCTACAGGGGATTCGTCCCAAAATGTGTGTAAAGTGTACTCATTCAGCTGCTAAGTATCGACCTCAACAGCCTGGCCTCCGAGACCGCGGACTCTAAGGGTGCGCTTGCCTGTGCGTCCGGACTGTGGGGCCACATGCCTGGCCTCTCCCAGCCTGGAGTCAGACTCTGCTGCCTCCATGGCCTCGCCCTAAACCCTAAACCCTAAACCCTAAACCCTAAACCCTAAACCCTAAATCCTAAACCCTAAACCCTAAACCCGAAACCCTAAACCCTAAACCCTAAACCCTAAACCCTAAACCCTAAACCCTAAACCCTAGCTCCTGGCTCCCTTTTGGAATCTTTAAGGGAGGTAGGTACCTAGGGAACCTTCGGGAGCAGTGGGGAGTAGAAGGGAACCTTGGGTGACATACCCCCCCTTGAACCCACCTCCCTTAAGGATCCTAAACCCAACAAGCCCAAAACCCTAAACCCCGAACCCTAGACCCTAAACCCTGAACCCTGAACCCTGAACCCTGAACCCTAAACCCTAAACCCCGAACCCCGAACCCTGAACCCTACCCGCCCTCCCGTTCAGAACTCCATATCTCCTGGTGGTCGGCCTGGACGGCTACGTGTACACGTGCGCGTGCATGCGCGTGCAAATGCGGGGAGACCTTGGGAGAGCGCCGACTCTTTAGGGGTTTAGGGTTTATAGGGTTTATAGGGTTTATAGGGTTTATAGGGTTTTTTCAGGGTGTATAGGGTTTATAGGGTTTATAGGGTTTATAGGGTTTATAGGGTTTATAGGGTTTATAGGGTTTATGGGGTTTATAGGGTTTATAGGGTTTAGGGTTTAGGGCTTAGGGTTTAGGGTTTCGGGTTTAGGTCTTCTGGTTTCGGGTTTAGGGTACGGCAGTATGGCCTTCACTCCACTTGGCCCCTTCATACCCCCGAACTCCAGCCCTAACAGCCGCACCTAATGCTGCCCAATGCTCCCGCGCGTCCCTGAAATTTCCCGTAGCCTGAGCCCTAGACCCTAAACCCTAAACCCCAAACCCCAAACCAGCTCATCGGCTTCCCACCCGCTGCTTCACCGACATCGCGCCCAGGTACACCTGAAAGGCAGAAGGACCATGCAGGGTTTCTCGAAACCCTAAACCCTAAACCCTAGACCCTAAACCCTGGTCCCAATAGCGTATTTGACCGAGGGCTTTGGCCAAAAGTTTGGTCCCGACAGTTGTTGGCCTAAACCCTAGACCCTAACCCCCAAACCCGAAACCCTAAACCCTAAACCCCAAACCCCAAACCCTAAACCCTAAACCATGCGCGTGCAAGTGCGGGGAGCTTTGGTGCTGGACATTTGGTTTTGTTTTACGCGGGAGGGGCCTCCACACCTTCTTCTCTAAGGGTAGCTACATGGTCCCTTACTAAACCCTAAACTCTAAACCCTAAACCCTTTGAAAGCCCATGAAACTACCCTTAGATCTTCGGGGCCTTTCAGGGATGCATTCTCAAACCCTCGTGGGTTCAGGGTTTAGGGTTTAGGTTTTAGGGGCCTTGCCGGGTGCTTTTCTTCCGGTGACGTTTGCCCCAATATCCCTGAGTTAAGGAATATTTCGTCGCACCGAGCATCATAATGAACATAAGGAACATCTTCCTACTAAACGGACTTTGGAGTCTCTGCAATCTAAGCCCTAAACCCTAAATCCTAACCCTAAACCCTAAATCCTAAACCCTAAACCCTAGCCCTGAACTCCAAATCTTAGGCTTGTGGAAGCCCCACCTGGCCTCGCCTACTCGACGCCCCCGTAAGCCCTCAACTCAAGAACGTGCGTTCGCATCCGCAAATGGGTGGGTGGGTGGCTGGGAGGGAGGGAGGGAGAGAAGGGAGAAGGTAGAAGGGAAAAGAGCGAGAGTGAGAGAAATAAAGAGAGAGAGAGAGAGAGAGAAAGAGCGAGAGAGAGAGAGAGAGAGAGTGAAACTAATAGAGAGGCAGCGCGAGAGAGAGAGGGAGAGAGAGCGAGAGCGTGAGAGGGTTTAGGGTTTAGGGTTTAGGGTTTGGGGTTTAGGGTCTAGGAGTTCGGCCGCCTTGCCAAGGCCGGCGTTGCTGAGGACCTTCACGCTCAGTGAGCTCTCGGACAAGGGCCGGCAGCACACCTGAGACTTGTGTACTTGAGGGTTTGGGGTTTCGGGTTTAGGGTTTAGGGTTTAGGTTTAGGGTTTAGGGTTTAGGCTTAGGGATTAGGGGTTAGGATTTAGGGTACTCAAAAACAAATTAGTCTGTTCTTAGAAACCCACTTATCAGCCCTTTAAGTGCCCTAATATGGGTTAGTAGAAGTATAGTTATGATTGGGTTACTAAGTCCCATGAACCTCCAAGTGGACTGGTGTACAAGGGCACGCTTACTATGTTATCATGTTCTTATAGTACTGTAGTACTGTCTGAGCTTATATTTGTGTACCGGCACATATATGTACTTATATATATATGTATTCATTTGTACATGTCCATTATCATAGTATTATATGATTGTATAATTGTATCCTAGTATTGGTATGCATTTAAGTTCTTTACATCATTGCATTATTGTATTATTCCTATGTTATTCCAAGGTACCCAACGCACAATCCCACGGCAAGTTGCTCGATTCCGGTAACACCCCAGGCGCGGGGAACCTACCATCTGGCAGATGTCGTGCTCCTGAAAAATACGGTAATTTCGATCGTGACGTGTTGGCTTTGAAAAGCACTGTATATTACAATAGTGCATTCGTATTTTTGATATTTGTAAACGACGACATTTCTTGCTCCAATAAGATCTTATTAGTGTATGATACGAATATAACATGTTATTACACTGTCATCATACATATTGTTGTATTCTAGAATTGTGATATTATTGTATTATACAACTGTTAGATGAAATGGTTATACTGTTTGACAAGTAGATTATCATATTTTGGTATTCTAGTATATGAGTATATTGTTACATGATGATGTTCTAATATTGACATATTTATATAGTACGATATTAACCTATGATTCTTTATTCGTGTATGTATAATGTATACTTTTGAATTTTAATTTTCAATATAAATGCTACCCCCCCCCCCCCAAAAAAAAAAAAAAAAAAAAAAAGAGATCCACCGTTTTCGAGACTTCCAATAGACAACACAGTTCCCGCAGCATGTTTTCTCTTTCTCCTGACGAGGCGTACAACCACCTGAAACATCCTGAAAAAAACACACACCAGTAAAGAATCTTAAAAAAAACTTCTGGCGTACGTACCCCTTTCACTAGTCTTTCACTCAAAACCACCCTAAACCCTCGCTATATTGAGACATAACAGCACACAACCACCTGAAGCACCCTGAAAAACAAAAATACAACCGTAAAGTATCTAAACAACTTCTGGCGGTCTCAGGGACTAGTTAAAACATATTTGCTCACAGTATTCTCGCGTCCCTGGCACTTACAGCAGATGATTTTTTTGTGCATCACCTTCTGCCTTCTTTATTATATGTGTTTGAGATACAATACTTGTACCCTATATACATACATGATGTGGGTACTTCTTCTACTTTCTCTTTGCATTTTCGCAGGAGGCAAGCCCTGCAAACAGAGGCATAACCCTACGGGATTTGAGGTTTAGGGATTTAAGCCTCAAGCCCTTCAGGGTTATAAGGTTCTACTCCTATAGACAATGCCTATACCTTAAACCCGAAACTTGTAAACCCTATAGGGTCTAAACCCTATAGGGCTAACCCCGTGACGGTTTTAGAGATAAACCCTAAAAAGACCCTAAACCTTTCAACGTTATAGGGTTTAATGGTTCACAAGCCTAAGGTCTGGGCATGTATACCTTCAGCTCCTATGGGGTTAAAACCTTTGAGCCTTTTTGGGCCCTGTAGGGTTTGAGAGTTCAGACCCTACAGAGTTGAGGGCTAAGGTTTAAACGCCTAAACCTAGGTTTTACTCCTAGGTACTGCCTAAACCTTGAGCCAATAGGGAGTTTAGCCCCTAGGGAGTTTAAACCCGATAGGGCTAACCCCGTGACGGTTTTAGAGAAAAAACGCTGCACAAAAACTCTGAACCTTTTAACCCTATAGGCTGTAATGGTTTACAAACCTAAGGTCTGGGCATGTAGACCTTCAGCCCCTCTGGGGTTAAAACCTTTGAGCCTTTTGGGCCCGATAGGGTTTGAGGGTTCAAACCCCAAACGGTTCAAATGCCTCAACCTTAAACCCTAAGGTTTGGACTCTATGGGCTTAGGTGTTAATCCTAATAGATCTTAAACCCTAAACCTTTAAACATGAAACCTATAGGGTTCAAAGCTTAAAGGTTTAGGTTCACTTGCAGACTTATGTGTAAATGCCTAAGTCTTAAACCCTAAACCTTTAAACCTTAACCATATAGGGTTAAAAGAACCCGAAAGGGTTTCGGGGCTTCTGATTTGAAACTCTAAACCCCTAAACCAATAGGTGTTAGAGAATAAGCCCGCAGTGGAGCTGAGGGAAGGGGAGGGCGGGGTGGGGGGGGGGGGGGGGGGGGGGGGGGGGGGGGGGGCGGGTGGTGTTTAGGGGTCTTGGCTATGTGGAAGACCCTGGTACCCTCCCCCTTCCCCCCCCCTTTGCTTGTAAGCAAAGAGTGAGTGAGTCGGTGGACCCTTAATTCTGGAATCTTGGTTCCTGGGGCTGCATTTTAAACTGCAATTTAAAAAATTGAGTTAAATGCGGGCAGACCCCAGGAACCAAGAACCAAGAACCAAGATGCTCAGGACTCTTGATTCTTGGTTCTTGGTTCCTGGGGCTGCATTTAAAAACTGCATTTGAAAATTTGAGTTAAATGCAGACCACCCCCAGGAACCAAGAACCAAGAACCAAGATGCCCAGAACTCTTGATTCTGGAATCTTGGTTCCTGGGGCTGCATTTAAAACTGCATTTAAAAATATAAGTTTAATGCAGACCACCCCCCCGGGAACCAAGAACCAAGAACCAAGATGCTCAGGACTCTTGATTCTTGATTCTTGGTTCTTGGGGCTGCATTTAAGAATGCATTTAAAAATTTAAGCCAAATGCAGACCACCCCCGGGAACCAAGATTCCAGAATCAAGAGTCCTGGGCATCTTGGTTCTTGGTTCTTGGTTCTTGGTTCCGGGGGGTGGTCTGCATTTAACTGATTTTTTTTAATGCAGTTTTAAATGCAGCCCAGCCCCAGGAACCAAGATTCCAGAATCAAGAGTCCTGGGCATCTTGGTTCTTGGTTCCTGGGGGTGGTCTGCATTTAACTTAAAATTTTAAATGCAGTTTTAAATTCAAAGGGTCGTGTCCGCATTTAACTTAATTTTTTAAAAGCGGTTTAAATTCGCGGGGCCTCGGTCAAGTAAATTAAGGCAATGGTGTCGTGTGTCGTTCATCACCATGTGTTTGGCTATTAAAACATAGAACAAGTAAAGTAGCACATCAACAACACAGCAACAACACATCAACAGAGGGAAAAAGAAGAAAAAAACGGGTGGATCTTTGGGGGGGTACCAGATAAATATATTTGTCTATGATTCTATTCTGATTTCAGTATATTGTTTTAACATTCTATTATCATATGATCATGATCTATCTATATACTATGATATGAAGATACTTCAATATTCCTATAGCTTATTGTCTCATGATCTCATGATCTCCAAATTCGGGTTTAGGGTTTAGGGTTAGGGGGATTAGGGTTTAGGGTTTAGGGTTTAGGGTTTAGGGTTTAGGGTTGCTTTTTCCCTCTGCGGAGTCTTCGCGCGGCCATGCTTTGCATGAACCCCCAGAAGCAGTCCTTTCGGCTTGACCGCAGGACACTTAGGCCAAGCATTTGGAGCAAAGGGTTTAGGGTTTAGGGTTTCGGGTTTCGGGTTTAGGGTACAGAGTTTCGACGTTTCGACACACAAGTGCACACCACCTCGCGCTGGGCAACTGAGGAGAACTCAGAGGAAGACGGGCCCAAGAGCGAGGAAGAACGGACTCTCAACACAAAACATCACATGGCCAGGGTTTAGGGTTTAGGGCTTAGAGCTTAGGGTTTAGCTTTTTCGACCACTCCTGTGGACACATCCCAAACCTTGCCCTGAACCCTGAATCCTAATCAACCACTTGATAGGAACTCGGAAGTGCGATGTTGAGCAGACATGATCACTTCGAAATCTCTTATCCCTACATCCAGTTCGGACCCTAGTTCTTTCATACTGTCAAGAGCCGTCAAATGCTAAAGTCGCTGTGCATTGATGACCTTCGGCCAAAAACTGGGAGTCGGCTGGCTCCGTCTAACTCCGAGTCACTGGCAAACATCTTATGCAGCAATGGAAGGTAACCGTCAAAGTGCTGACGCATTTGGTCGCCGCTTGCCGTGGAGTAGAGGCTGTAGCTAGGGAAGTATTTCTCAATGTTGGTACTGGCAAGCTTCCTTGGATGACTTCTGAACCCTCCCAAAAGGTTTAACTTTTAGACTCCTTACTGTGGTTTCTACAATGCACAAAAAAGTTAAAGTCCTAACCCTAAACCCTGAACCCTGAACCCTGAACCCTGAACCCTGAACCCTAAACCCTAAACCCTAAACCCTAAACCCTAAACCCTAAACCCTAAACCCTAAACCCTAAACCCTAAACGACCCTAAACCCTAAACCCTAAACCCTAAACCCTAAACCTAAACCCTAAACCCTAAACCCTAAACCCTAAACCCAAGCTTCAGCATTCCATCAGCCCACAAGGAAGAGTGCCGGTCTCCATCTCCTTGGAAGCGCAGGGGCTCACGGCCATCGCATTCCACAAAGGGGGGGGGTGCCCTTTTTAGGGGTTGGCTACCTTCCTAGGGGCTGAACCCTGAACCCTGAACCCTGAACCCTAAACCCTAAACCCTAAACCCTAAACCCTATTCTAGGGGAGGACACCCTACATCTACCCGAAACCCCATAAAGGCAACACACGTGGGCTACCACAGAGTACTGGAGCTGGTCCAAGCCGCGTTTCATGGCCAGGAGCCTCCCAGCAGTATACACAAGAGGGCTTAACCCTAAACCCTAAACCCTAAACCCTAAACCCTAAACCCTAAAACCTAAGCCCTAAGCCCTAAGCCCTAAGCCCTAAGCCCTAAACCCTAAACCCTAAACCCTAAACCCTAAAACAACAGGCGGCGCTCTGAGAAGAATGCTTATTTTGACTAGTGTTTGGTGTTTAGTGTCTAGTGTTTAACACATGGCAAGGAGCCTCCAGTAGATACCCAAGAGGGCATCCCGGATTTTCTGCCGGTCGCAGGTCACATGTCCCAGGTGGCGGCGGCTACAGCAGGTGAAACAGCCCCCAAGCCTAAGATGGCGCTTCAAACCATCTTAGGGCTTAGGAATTAGGGTTGAGAGTTTAGGGTTTAGGGTATAGGGTCCAGGGTCTGGGGATTAGAGTGCCCTTTTAGGTCTACAGAGGCTTATCCGGGGAACCAAAACCCTACAAGGGAATATGGGCCTACTCTGGGTCCTCGCCATCTGAAACATATTCTTGAGCATGATGTTCTCAAAAACAAAAAAAGAAAGTTGTGAAATGTCCCAATGGCCGACCTAGAAGCACATGAAGGACCGCATGATCCAAGATGGCATTGTCGAAATCCTGGGCAGTTCGCAGGCCCTGGCCATCACAGACGTATGTGGTTCGCGCCTGGGTGCGGTGTCAAGGGTTTCGGGCTTAGGGTTTAGGGTTTAGGGATAAACCCTAAACCCTAACCCCTAACCCTAAACCCCAAACCCTGCACCCTAAACCCCCAAGAAACTCATGAACAAAGAGCCTAGGCTCCCCGCAACTGGTGATGGATCCCGTCTTGTAGCTCAACAGCTCAAGCCGACACCATCCCCTGGACCCGTAGCTCTCCAAGTTGAGCTCCTTATGAGGGTTTTGAGGGGGTTTAGGGTTTAGGGTTTAGGGTTTAGGGTTCAGGGTTTAGGGTTTAGGGTTTAGGGGAATGGGGGTTTAGGGTTAGGGTGTAGGGTTTATGGGTTTAGGCGTTTAGGGGTTGAGGGTTCATGAGAAGACAAGGGTTTCACGTGTGTTGGGGGCTTCTTGTCATAAACAGGCTAGAGGGTTAAGGGTTACCTACTCAAAATCCCAAACCCCAAACCCCAAAACCCAAAACCCCAAACCCTAAACCCTAAACCCTAAACCCTAAGCCCTAAACCCTAAACCCTAAACCCTCAACCCTCAACCCTAAACCCTAAGCCAGGCTCCATTCCGGTGTCTGCATGGTCACAGTTTGGAGCGACAGTCACCAGCACTGAGCACAAAGAAGCGTAGACAGACAACGAGTTGACCGCCGCCTGTTTAGGGTTTAGGGTTTAGGGTTTAGGGTTTAGGGTTTAGGGTTTAGGGTTTAGGGTTTAGGGTTTTGGGTTTTGGGTTTTGGGTTTAGGGTTTAGGGCTTAGGGCTTAGGGTTTAGGGTTTAGGGGAAAGCCGCCTGCTGCTGGAAGGCATTCCTCTGCGGAATTGACGTGTAGTCCACCCAGATGTAGCCGCAAGAAATGCCTATACTGAACTTGGATACCCCAGCAAAAATGATGATTTTTGCTGTTTCTTAGGAATTAGAGTGCCCAAAAATGAAAAATGATTTCCAAGTAAACCCTAAACCCTAAACCCTAAACCCTAAACCCTAAACCCTAAGATGCCCCTGTCTTGAAGCCCGTCGATCGCCACAACCATGGCTTTGTATTGCACCTGGGCGACCAACACCCTAAACCCTAAACCCTAAACCCCAAACCCTAAACCCTGACTCCTGCAGCCCCTCAAGCAAAAAGAAATCCGCAAGACTGATCTCTCATTGCTAGAAAGACCACTGCAATCCCTGAACTGAAAACAAGAAAAGTCTAAGGGTTTAGGGTTTAGGGTTTAGGGTTTAGGGTTTAGGGTTTAGGGTTTAGGGTTTAGGGTTTAGGTTCAGCCAAAACCCTCAACGCCCACTTCTTGCGCTCCTGTGGCACACCGTCCGGATCCGGATGGTCGAAGCCCGCCCACTGATGGCTCACAAAAACCACACCCGACGACTCAGACGCCTGAGACAAATTTGTACGGTTTCGGATGGCTCTGAATAACCTTTAGGGTTTAGGGTTTAAGGTTTAGGGTTTAGGGTTTAGGGTTCTTCAATACATTCCTCTTAAACCCAAGAAGAGATGACATGAAGCGTCCCGGGGGCCGAGCATTTGCTGAATGAAGGCTTTGGGGATTTAGGGTTTAGGGTTTAGGGTTTGGGGATTTAGGGTTTAGGGTTTTGACATGATTCTGCCAGACAGGTTGAGGGTTGAGGCTTCAGGGCTTAGGGTTTGAGTCTGCTGGGGATCGTCGAGGCTACCGTTGAATATGCTGCTGCATATGTTCAACTTCTGCGCCTTTGTCCTCGTGGCGAGTTTTTCCTTCGACCTACCAAGGTCTCTGGCCCCTAGGCCCTAAAACGCTAAACCCTAAAGCCTGAAACCCCTAGAACCTTTGAACCCCTAAACCCCTAAACCCGAACACCCTAAATGCCCCAACCCCCATCCCCGAAAACCCTCAACCCAAAATCCTAAACCCGAAAACCTAAGCCCCGAAAACCCTAAACCCTAAACCCTACACCCTAAACCCTCACTGGCACCTCCAGGGCTTCCTCCGGGAGGTCGAAACAACGAAGCTTCCCAGCTTCGCGCGCGGCCTCGTGACGTACCTTGGGTTTGGGGTTTAGGGTTTAGGGTTTAGGGTTTGGGGTTTGGGGTTTGGGGTTTGGGGTTTAGGGCTTGCGGAAACTCTCAAATCCATTGCAAAGTGCATAGGGAGTCGTCCGGGAGGTAGTCGCTACCCAGCTTCACAGATCGGATTGCTGAGACTTCTGATCGAATCTCACACCCCTGAACCCTAAACGCCCTTGTGCCCAATCCGAAAAAGAAATATAAGCGAAACCCCTAAACCCCTAAACCCCTAAACCTTAATCCCTAAACCCTAAAAACCCAATCGCGAAATGAAACATAACCCTAAGGGTCCATGTACCTTATTCTTATATACTTGGGCAACAAAGTCCCCATGTAGGAGGTACAATATTTAAGGCCCAAGTATTCACTATTTAGTAAGGTACATGGACCCTTAGGGTATCAACCTTAAACCCCAAACCCCAAACCCCAAACCCCAAACCCCAAACCCCAAACCCCAAACCCCAAACCCCAAACCCCAAACCCTAAACCCTAAACCAGGGCTTAACTGAGACCCACTTTTGGTATGGACCCTTAGGGTAAGCTAAAGGCCGACCAAGAACCAGCCGGCCCATGTGCAAGAA
Organism: Symbiodinium natans; assembly: GCA_905221605.1. Taxonomy (NCBI): domain Eukaryota; class Dinophyceae; order Suessiales; family Symbiodiniaceae; genus Symbiodinium; species Symbiodinium natans. The sequence goes on from CAJNDS010000146.1 coordinate 22,173, forward strand.
GTCTGACAGCTCCACGAGGTACCTTGATTATATGGCCACTCTGGGAGGGTGTAGGGTTTAGGGTTTAGGGTTTAGGGTTTAGGGTTTAGGGTTTAGGGTTCAGGGTTCAGGGTTTAGGGTTAGGGTTTGGGGTTTAGTGTTTGGTGTTTAACCTTAGGGAAGCTTAGGGAGCCTTAGGGAGTAGTGGGATTAGGGAACCGCGGGTTACATACCCCCCCTTGGGCCCCCTCCCTTCTGAACCCGCGGCGTGTCTTTCACCAGTTCTCAGGGATCAACCTTAAGGCGGCCTTTAGGGTTTAGGGTTTAGGGTTTAGGGTTTAGGGTTTGGGGTTCAGGGCCTATGGCTGAACGACATGCGAATTCCCATTCCTGGTGGGTCCGAGGCCAGACTTTTGGTTTTGGAACAGTAGCCAGTCGATGGCGACATCTTGGGTTTAGGGTTTGGGGTTGAGGGGTTAGGGCCTAATTGCTCAGTCTGCCCTCTACGGATCTGTGTTTTTTTGACTCTTTCCTTCATCACGCGTTCTTGTTGCGTTCAGCGAATACGTTTTCGTGACCAAAAACTTTGCGCCTCAATCAGAAGCCCCAAGCCCCCTTTATAAACCTAACTTTACAAATTTCTGTCACCCTAAGGGTCCATGTACCTAATACAGTACCTCCTATGTAGGGACTTTGGGGCCCAAGTATACAACAACCCTACTTTGGAGTAGACCCTGAAAAAAGTATACTTTTAAGGTATAAGTAGCTCTAGTAGGAACCCAGAAACAAAGTATAGTACTCCAAAACCCAGATAAGGCACATGGGCTTTTAGGGTTTAGAGTTTAGGTTTCCAGTGTACTATCAAGTATATCTCCAGGCCCTGTATAGATTCTAAGGGTCGTTACATGGGCCCTTAGTATGGTCCCTTACTCCCTCTTAGGGTTCTGCAGCACGGGCCCTCGGGTTGTACACGGTAGAAAAGGGGTATAGATGGGGTCCCCGTTAAAGGGCTAACCCTGAACACTGAACCCTTAACCCAAAACCCTAAAAACCCTAAACATTCCTTAAAAACCCTAAAGCCCTAAAGCCCTAGACCCGAAACCCTAAACCCTAAACCCCAACCTTAAACCCTAACCCTGAGCCCTAAACCCTAAAACCCCTAAACCCTTCTTGGACACCTGACAAGGACTCCAGAGTGCCGAGACACATCGGGAACTGAAATGAATTCAAGTTGTTCACAGCGCTGCGGATGGTTGCCATTTTCTGATCCTTGGTAGCCCAGTAACCATCTCACAACAAGGGTTTAAGGGGTTTAGGGTTTAGGGTTTAGGGCAATAAGGGCACCCTTTTTGGGCTTGGTTACTTCATAAGGGAACCCTGAACCCCCCCCCCCCAAAAAAAAAAAAACTGTCCCACTGGGCTACAAAAAAAAACAAAAAGGAAAAACTGTCCCACTGGGCTACCAAGGATCCGACAGGTGCTCGGCAACCTGTTGCAGCGCCCTCGCGTGCCGGCGCAAGGCGTGGATGATGTTGAACCTTCATGTCTTCCCCTACAGGGTGGGGCCCCCTTACTATACTAACTGTAGTTAAGGGACTTATAATCTAACTTAGGGTCCTTATAACCCAATTTAGGGCCCTTATAACTCTACTTATAACTAGGGGGCCCCACCCTGTACCCAGAGACTCCAAAAACCCCTTAATTTAAGGGATATCCCTTCAATCATGATAGGAACCCTAGTATGATTTAATTTAGGGTGTATTCCTGAATTAAGGGGTTTTGGAGTCTCTGGGTAGGGTTTAGGGTTTAGGCCTCAGGGTTTAGGGTTTAGGGCTAAGGATTCAGCATAGGGAGGGGGAGTAGTAGGGAAACCCATGATCATGTTGCGCAAGACTGGCTCAAGGGCCATACTACAGGGGCCTTCATGACTAGAAGAGGGTTTTTGGGGGGAACTTCTAGTATACGTACAATCGGACCAGAAGGGAATACTATTAGTATGTATTCCGACCCGATAGCCCTAAACCCTAAACCCTAAACCCTAAGAGAAGCCACCATACATAGTTTTCGAGTCTGCTTGATAAGCCAGGGGGTGGTTCAGCCCTCGCAGTTTGTAAGCGCTGTGCCGGAGGTCGGCGAAAGCTGCTACTACTACTTGCTTAATTCAGACCACCCCTAAATAAATTCGTCCTTATAAGGGTAATTTCGGGATTATTAGAACCTTCCTTATAGCTAAGGGTAAGAATGGGGACTGTTATTCTTTTTTTGAGGGGTTCTTAGGCAAAAAAGGTAGAAACAAGGAACCCTGAACTCTAAACCCTAAACCCTAAACCCTAAACCCTAAACCCTAAACCCTAAAGCCCAAGGGGCCCAAGAAGCGCGCCGAGCAAGGCGGTGAGTGGCAGCACCACTAGCAGCTGCCTCACGTGAAGGGTTTAGGGTTTAGGGTTTAGGGCTTAGGGCTTAGGGTTTAGGGCTTAGGGCTTAGGGTTTAGGGTTTAGGGTTTAGGGTTGAGGGTTTAGGGCTTAGGGCTTAGGGCTTAGGGCTTAGGGTTTAGGGTTTAGGGTTCAGGGTTTATTCGATGTAATTAGCCATCGTTCAGGTTCAAGTGCGGGGGCGCAGATTAACAAAGATTACGGTAATATTTTTAGAAGTCGCAGTTACGGGTCTCGTTTTATTTCAGGTCAGTCACCAGAAGATACAGAGGGACTAATTTAAGAATACGAAAAGCCGGAGACCCTGTAAGTATGTTTGATAAAGGTAGTATCACATTAAATAAAGGAACATTAGACCCCTTACAAAATCATTCATATCAAGACATAGGCAGATTCTTAACAAAGCAGGGAATTTACCCATAGCACAGGAGGAATTCGCGGAGCAATTAGCACATGCCGATGAAATCGGCATGAGCTGAATTCGCAAAGCAATTAGCGTAACCGCTGAATTCTTACAACAGTTTGATTAATTAATCTTAATTATATGAATAATGTTTCATAATAAAGCAACAACATATGCACCCATGGAGAAAAACCGAAAGAGAAGATTTTTAAACAAAATGCTTCTGAATAAATACGGAAACTAGTAGATGATGATGAAGGAAATAATATAGTCAAAGAAGTTAAGAAGAAAGGCAAGAAACATGAAACTATTAAGGTTAAGTTTAATTTATTTGATTAAATATAAAAATAACTTCTACTTTTGATTATATATTATGGAAACATTCACACCAGAGGATATACTCATTGATAATTTAAGCTTTAAATTGAATAAAGGTTCAAGTCATGTAACAGACCGCCGAAGTGTTACATTTTGGCCTTCAGGTTCAAATATCTATAAACCATCAAGCGGTAACCGTGTATTAAAATTTACTTTAAACGGTGAAGATAACACATGGTTAGACCCACAAAGTGTAAGAATATTTTTACTTTAAATAATGAAGATGGAACTACCTTTAGAAAATTACGCCCCTTGTCATCACCGTATTCCTTTTTTCAGAAGAATGCGAATTATTGCAGGTAGTCAGGTTGTTGAAGATTTCGACAGTTATAACCGCGTTCATCATATTTTTTTCTAAACTGATGTCATCAGGAGCAAGACGAGATGAAGCAAATGAAGGTTTCGGATATAGATATGATGATGAACTTTTAACATTGGTAAATAACAGTGGTAGCACAGCATTAACTTATGAAGTCAATGCTGAAAATTGCCAAGGCTTTCATAACGAAATGACTCGGATTTAAGCCATTATGTGGTTTATTTTCTCAATTCCAATACTTAGGGTTTAGAATTTAGGGTTTAGGCTTTAGGCTTGAGCCCTCTGAACCAACCCCCCCCCCCCCCCCCCCAGCTTCACCCCATAATTACTTTGCTTTTTCAGGATCATCGAGCCGAAGTAATGCTTTTTAGGGGGAACCTAGGGGGGATAGTAAAGAGGGGGGTTAGTAGGGGGACCTAAACCCTAAACCCTAAACCCTAAACCCTAAACCCTAAACCCTAAACCCTAAACCCTAAACCCTAAACCCTAAACCCTAAACCCTCCCACATTCGAGAAGATTCCTGGCCTCCAGAAATCCTCCGAGACAATCGGCCATCCCTCCAGCGGCGCCACCTTTCGCAGAGTTTAGGGTTTGGGATTTGGGGTTTAGGGTTTGGGGCTTCCCCCTGGAAGGATCTCTGAAGGGGGTTTGGTGGAATCCAGAAAGAAGATACCCCCAATTTGGTACTAAACGTAAATCCTAAACCCTGGAGGGGAGCCAGCTGGTCAGATTCAAGACTTCCAGGATCCAGGGGGTTTAGGGTTTAGGGTTTAGGGTTCAGGGTTTAGGGTTTAGGGTAACTCTGACCCTAAATCCTAAGCCCTAAGCCCTAAAGGGTTTCAGGTTTAGAAATCTCCCTGCGCAGGACCCTGAAAGGGGACTAAACAGGAACTTTATTAACCTACTTCCCTACTAAACCCGAACCCCCTAAACCCCTAAGCCCTAAACCCGAACCCCCCAAACCCCCAAAATCTAAACCCAAATCCCTGAAGAACCAGTGAAGCTAATGTGCCTTGAGTTTCCAGTGTAGGGCAAACTCTTCGACCATCACGTCCACCTGTCATCTCCGCCGTCAGTCGGCTTGTTGCGAATGAGAACCGGAAGGACAAGCACTGCGCTTCAAAAAGGAAGCTCTCCACTTGAAACACTGAACCCTAAACCCGAAAACCCCAAACCCTAAACCCCAAACCCTAAACCCCAAACCCTAAACCCTAAACCCTAAACCCCAAACCCTAAACCCTAAACCCTAAACCCTAAACCCTAAACCCTAAACCCCAAACCCTAAACCCTAAACCCTAAACCCTAAACCCTAAACCCTAAACCCAGGCTCCAGCCTCCTCAGCATCGCGAAGTGCCTCCGTCCGGTTGGAGCGGATCAAGACGCCGCGCTGCTCCACCAGTGATGGATGTGGGCTCGGGTCGAAGAGCGAGAAGGCAAACCTCGAGGATTAGGGTTTAGGGTTTAGGGTTTAGGGTTTAGGGTTTAGGGTTTAGGGTTTAGGGTTTAGGGTTTAGGGTTTAGGGTTTAGGGTTTAGGGTTTAGGGTTTAGGGTTTAGGGTTTAGGGTTCAGGGTTCAGGGTTCAGGGTGGTTGGGTCTAGGGTCCAGGGTACACGGTCTGCACTAATCCGGGGTTCGACTTATTAGACGAGGATGCCTGTTTTAAGAACAACACTGGGTACTAAACCCCATGCCCCCCTACCCCACATCCTCGACCCTAATTAACGCTCAAAAACCACAAACCCTAAACCCCAAGCCCCGAGACCCAAACCCTGAACCCCTAAACCCCTGAAGCCCACCCCCCCCCCCCCCCAAAAAAAAAAAAAAAAACACCCAAACCAAACCCCCTAAACCCTAAACCCTAAACCCTAAACCCTAAACCCTAAACCCTAAACCCTAAACCCTAAACACTTCGCCAGGCTTCTGTGAGATGCCAGCCACGAAGCCCTCCCCGCCCTGCACCCCGGTTTCGAGGGAGGACAGCTCCGTGGCATTGAGGAGGTCCGCAACCTAAGGAGCCCAGGGAGGTGTGGGGTTTAGGGTTTAGGGTTTAGGGTTTAGGGTTTAGGGTTTAGGGTTTAGGGTTTAGGGTTTAGGGTTTAGGGTTTAGGGTTTAGGGTTTGGGGATTTCGGGTTTAGGGTTAACGGTTTAGGGATTTCGGGGGGTTTAGGGCCTAACCGGGGGAGTCAACTTCATGGACGTTGTATAGGGTTCGGGTCCAAAAAAATGTTTTGACCATAACAGTTTTAACAGAAAGTTTCAACTTTTGCAAGTGCAGCTGAGTTCCTTTTCGGGGAGGGGGAGGGAGAGGGGGAGGAGGGAAGAGGGAGGGGAAAGAGGGAAACCAAAAACCCTAAACCCTGACCTTCTTCTTTTTGGGGCCTTTCGGGGTGTTTCGGGGGCCTTTTTTCCCCAGCCCTCTGGCGATGCCCTCCCATGACTTTACGGGGCTTCTGGGGTCAGCTACTCTAAACCCTACAGCGAAACCCAAGCAGGTTAATTGCTTCAGTTCTGCTTTTGGAGAGCAAGACAGGCCTGACGAAACCCTAAACCCTCACCTCAAACCCCTAAACCCTAAAGCGCTTGCAAGTGCAAAGGGCCAAGCCAGCTGAGCATTTCAGCCTTTTTGGGCTGGGACAAGAGCCCGTGGAAACTGCAGGTGCCAAGTCGCATAACACACTTTTCTCTAGACCCAGTATCCTACGAATAAAAAGGGTGCCCTTTTTGGTTTAAGGGGCTTATAAGGGAACCTCAGCCTCAACCCTGAAAAAAAGGAATAAGGGTCTACTCTGCGTGCTGGTTTTCTTTGGTGTGTCTCAAGGGTTTACGTTTGTGGGTTCATTGTTCTGGGAGCTTTGTATCAGCGAAAATTAATACTAATAGTAAAACAGACAACACGGGTAGTAATGGAAATCAAAACAGCCATGACAGAGCACCAGCCCCTAGCCTGAAGGGCTTGAGGTTTTGAACTTCTATGGAAAGTTACATGGTCCCTTTATATGGGTCCCTGAACAATTAAAGGCCCATACTTCAGAATCCTTTAAGGGAGGTAAGGGACCCTGCTAAGGGCCCATGTAAGTACCCTAAGAAGAGCCCCTGATTTGGTAGAAACCCTAAACCCTAAACCCTAAGGTTGGAACGTAGAGCCCCCGATTTGCTACCCTCTCAGGAGCTCTTCAGTACTTAGGAGGATTGGCCCCAGATCCTCCATGTCTCTGGGAACTTGTATTTGTAAGTTCGTGGTGAAACCCCAAACCCTAAACCCTAAGTTCCGAGATGAAAGTCCTAAACCCCAGGCCCTACTAAACCGAAAGGTCTGCCATCATTCTGCACGCCCATGCTGAAACATCCCCCACCGAAGCAGGCCTAGGGTTTAGGGTTTAGGGTTTAGGGTTCAGGGTTCAGGGTTCAGGGTTCAGGGTTTAGGGTTTAGGGTTTAGGGTTTAGGGTTTAGGGTTTAGGGTTTAGGGTTTAGGCTTTAGGGTTTGGGGTTTAGGGTTTAGGGCTAGGGTTTAGGGGTCATTTGTCTTTGAAGAGCAGCCCGGAAAAGCAAGACAGCGAAGCCCCAGAAGTATGTTGGCGTGCCGTCGGACTCGGGAGGTCCCGGAAAGGAGCAATTTTCATGGCGCAGCTCGGGTACCTTGGGTTTAGGGTGTAGGGTTTAGGGTTTAGGGTTTAGGGTTGAGGGTTGAGGGTTTAGGACAATGGAGTACCATGGACCTCCCAGTGCGGACGACAATTGACGAAATGAACCCTAAAAAGGTTTACGGCCATTACTTGGAAGCTCTCTTGACTTAGTAAGTCTACTTGGTATCCCCTACAATTCCTAGAACAATCCCCATAACCCAGCTGACTAACCCCACTTCCTAAGTCAAAAGGGCTTCCAAGCAGGGGGTAGGGCTTATGATCACATACCCTGAAAGAGATCGTGGGAGTTTCTAGCGGACATGATTCCAGTCGCATAGGGTTCATGTGAAGTAGGGTTTATATTTCTTGTACCCCCAAAAGGACACCCCACATAAACTACTCACCAATATTAAAAAGGAACCTTATATGCACTCACCAATAACATGACCCTAAACCCTAAACCCTAAACCCTAAACCCTAAACCCTAAACCCTAAACCCTAAACTCCAAGGCACAGAGCAGATTCTGCTGTAGTTCACGCCATCTCTGACCCACCATTCGTCCGGAAGATACTGTGGCGCGTAGCGTGTAAAAATGGGACGCCGGGCGATAACCCCGATCCCGCCTGGCAGAGGGTTTGGGGATCTTGCCTAACCCTAAACCCTAAACCCTAAACCCTAAACCCTAAACGTTTATATGGTTTACTTGGAGGTTCATGGTACTGACTAACCAATTATAACTGTACTTGTAACTGTACTTATAACGATGTTAGGGCACTTAGGGGGCTTATAAGTGGGTTATGAGTACAGTTAAAAATTGGTTACATAAGTACCATGAACCTCCAAGTATCGGGTTGATGACGAGGCTTTAAGGGGCTGATAGGGATTATACGCCGGCCTTATTCTTGGAGGTTCATGGTACTTTGACACCCAATTGTATCTGTACTCATCACCCCAATTATAACCATATTAGGGCACTTAAAGGGCTCGTAAGTGGGTCATAAGTACAGCTATAATTGGATATTAAGTACCACGAACCTCCAAGTAGGGATGTGAGTTTCCAAACCCTAAACCCTAAAATCCTAAAGCCTAAAATCCTAAACCCTAAATTCCTAAACCCTAAACCCCAAACCCGAAATCCTAAACCCTAAACCCGAAACCCTAAACCCTAACCCGAAATCCTAAACCCTAAACCCGAAACCCTAAACCCTAACCCTAAATCCTAAACCCTGAACCCTAAACCCTAAACCCTAAACCCTGAACCCTGAACCCTAAACCCCCCGGCCTTGCACGAGAATCAGAGGCCCAACGACGTGGGTCCTTTTTGACAAGATCGCCTCAGTGGCCCCCTCCTTGCGTAGGGGATCCAACAGCAGCGCATGACCCAACGCGGCCCGGTTGTCCTGAGTTTCGTGGGGTTTAGGGTTTAGGGTTTAGGGTTTAGGGTTAAGGGTTAAGGGTTAAGGGTTAAGGGTTAAGGGTTAAGGGTTAAGGGTTAAGGGTTTAGGGTTTAGGGTTTAGGGTTTAGGGTTTAGGGTTTAGGGTTTAGGGTTTAGGGTTTAGGGTTTAGGGTTTAGGGTTTAGGGTTTAGGGTTTAGGGTTTCTGAAAGAAAGCTCCTTTTGCAGAAGCTGGCTTGCTTTGCATGCTATAAACAAACCCACTTAACACCCACGACGGAAGCAGGGCCCTAAACCCTAAACCCTAAACCCTAAACCCTAAACCCTGAACCCTAAACTCTAAACCCTAAACCCTAAATCGCAAAAAGAGCCCAGGATCTTGAGTCTCATCTACCAGCGGATACGCGCAGCAGATTGTTCCATTCCTGGGTTCCGGAACCGAAAAGTGGCGGGTTCAGGGTTTAGGCTTTAGGGTTTAGGGTTTTTAGGGTTTGAACCCTGAACCCTAAACCCTGAACCCTGAACCCTGAACCCTAAACCCTAAACCCTAAACCCTAAACCCTAAACCCTAAACCCTAAACCCCCCTAAACCCTCAACAGCAACCCAAGAAACGGAGCCAGCTGTAGGCTGGTGATGCCTTTGTATGTTCGGATCAAGGTCTCCGCCAGCCGGTCAAACTTGCTAACGGTCAAGTTGTACCTGGGTTTAGGGTTTAGGGTTTAGCGTTTGGGGTTTGGGGAACGGGGTTTGGGGTTTATTATGGCGTTTAGGGTCTAGGGTTTAGGGCTTGGGTTCCTAAATGCGGAGAAATGCTCTTCGGACATGGTTTGCCCCCCCCCCCCCCCCCCCCCCCCCCCCCCCCCCTAGATGGCTAGTAGCCAGCACCCTAAACCCAAAACGCTAAACTCTAAACCCTACACCCCTAAGCCCTCTCAGGATGATAACAAAAAGAAAAACTTCAATCCAAAAATTGCAAATGTCCCCATTCAACCCATAAAAACCCTAAACTAGTCTTTCAAAAAGGACCTTACGATCAACCCACCGACCATAAGACCACAGGGCCTTCAGGTAGGGGTTTAGGGCTTAAGGCTTAGGGTTCAGGGTTTAGGGTTTAGGGTTTAGGGTTTAGGGTTTAGGGTTTAGGGTCAAATCCTCCGACCTGGGTGGCGTCTTGGAAGGGTGCACTCCGTCCGAGTGCAAACCTCCCCTTTTTCCCTCCTCACAAGCCCCAACAGCGCGGACACCCTACTTCGAGCTTCCACTTGGAGGTTCATGGTACCTCTAACCCAAGTATGTAATATAACTGTACTTATAACCCACTTACAGGCCTCTAAAAAGTGCCCCCCAAGATGATTCTAATTGAGCTCTAAGTGCAGATACAATTGGGCGCTAAGCCCTCAACCCTACACCCTACACCCTAAACCCTATTTAAACCCTAAACCCTAAACCCTAAACCCGGTCGGTGATGAAGGCAGGGGCGTTCACGCATGTCTTTTGGGATCTAAACCCTAAACCCTAAACCCTAAACCCTAAACCCCAAACCCTAAACCCTAAACCCTAAACCCTAAAGGTCGGCGGCATGAGCCGGACGCTCTTGAGCTCATATGGGGTGTAAAAAGATTCGGGCCCATGGAACTTTCAACAAGTACTCCAAATCAGAACCAGGCTTACTAAATAACTAAAATGAACAAGTAAAAAAACATATATATGTATATATATATATATAATATCCAGACACACACACACACAGTTTTAAGGAGAACATCGAAGGTCCCAAAGCCCACCTTCCCAAAAAAGTGGTTGAAGTTTAGGGTCTTGATGACCCCCAATTGGGATGTTCCCCCTTATACTAACAGTCCTTTATTGGGATCATCACAGAGGTACTATATTCCCCATTAAGGACTGTTAGTATCAGGGGGAACATCCCAATCCTAAACCCGAACCCTAAACCCTATCCCCTAAACCCGATCCCCTAAACCCTAACCCCCCCCCCCAAAACAAAAACAAATAAATAAGTAAACAGTAATGAAAAAACAGGAAAAAAACAAAACAACGAGAACACACAGGAAACATCGCCACAGCACGGGTCGATTTGGGCGATGCCCTCCAACGCCTGCAGCGAGCCCACGGAAGTACGAAGCTGTCGAGTGAGGTCACCAGCCTGGCTGCGTCTAACCCCTAAACCTCTAAACCCCTAAACCCCTAAACCCCTAAACCCCTAAACCCCAAACCCTAAACCCTAAACCCTAAACCCGAAACCCTAAACCCTAGGCCCTAGACCTAGTAGGGCCGACGTTGGTTTAGGGTTTTGGGCCTCAGGGTGGCTTCTTGGGCTTCTTGTCTGAGATGACCTGTGAATTCAAGAGCTCTATGGGGATAGGATTAGGGGGACCCTGGGGATACAGACCCTCTGAAAAAGGTCCCTGTCTAAGAGAGCCAGAAGAGGGTTCAGAAGGGGTTCCCTTTTAAGGGTCCCCCTTATCCTACCTAGGAAGCCCTATGGGGTTAGCCCCCAAAAGGGCGTCCAACCGAAAACCCTGAACCTAAATCCTGGCACCGGTTCGGGGTTGAGGGTATATGGGGCCTAGGGCGGAAACCTGGGGGGGAGCGGGGGGGTGGGGGGGCTTAGGGGGGGGCTTAGGGGGGGGGGCTTAGGGGGGGGGGGCTTCTTCGGGGGCTTAGGGGGGCTTAGGGTGGCTTAGGGCCTTAGGTGGGGCTTCTGGGAGCCTATGCTCCATGATTTCAATCTTGCTCGTGTAGCATCCTGAAAGGCCAGTCTTTGTGAGCTGGGTTTAGGGTTTAGTAATTTCGGGTTTAGGGTTTAGGGTGTAGGGTTTAGGGTTTATTTTAGAGAAAAAAGAAGCTCCCCTAGCTATACTTTGAACCTGCCCCTGGGTAACGAAATTCAGACGCAGAGCATAGAGTTCCCAAAGACCTAAAGCCTGAAACCCTGAACCCTGAACCCCGAACCCTAAACTATAAACTAAGCTTCCAGATTGGGAGTTCGGGGCGCGTCGCGCACCCCCAGCCCCCTGCCCCGGGCCCCCTGCCCCCTGTCCCCCTCCCCCCCCCCCGCAAAAAAAAAAAAACATGCAAATCCCTAAGCCCTGTAAGCCCTAAACCCTTTGGGGTTTAGGTAGGGATTAGAGTTTGGGGTTTAGGGTTTAGGGTCAAACCCTCAAACCCTGAACCCTGATTCTTGTTTGGAAATCCGCCCCAGAGCTGGGTGGGCGGTGCGGGGCCTGCGCGCGAGCAAGGTAGAGAACAGACAGCCGTGCCTTTCTCAGCAAAGAGGCATCGGATTCGGTCCTCTGGCTTGAGGGTTTGGGGTTTAGGGTTTAGGGGGCTAAGGGTTTAGAGGGTTAAGGGTTCAGGGCTTGGGGTTTAGAAGGTTAGGGGTTTAGGGTTTAGGCTAAGGGTGTTCAGGGTCAAGGATTTAAAGGGTTAAGGGTTTCAGGGTATCTCCTAAAATGTGGGGGTTGTTGTGGGTTTGTTTTCTATCTTTATGGCAGTCTAGGGTCACAAGCACTAGTAGCCCTAGACCCGAATCCCCAAGGCTTTTAAACCGAGACGCTGAAGAAGGGTCCTAGAACTTACTTGGGACCCCAAAAGCCCTTGAGCCCGGCAGCACGAAACTCGATGCTGCGAACTGGTTACTAATTAGGTTGCTAAACTGGCCTTATACACACATATATATATATATATGCATAAGGAGGGTTCTGATCTTAGGGGGCTTATATATCTTCAACGAGTCTGGTATATATAGAAAGAGAGGGAGGGAGAGAGAGAGAGAGAGAGAGAGAGAGAGAGAGATAGGCCACCCCAAAGCAACGTTTGCCTGCAAGCCCCAATTACACATGTATACCATAAACCCTAAACCCTAAACCCTAAAACCTAAACCCTAAACCCTTAGTAAGTCAAACGGAAAGCATGGGTAAATGGGCCACAGCTTCAGATTCCAGATGCCAACGCCCACAATAGCGACAATGACCACCACAACTCCCCAGAACCTCGTGCACGAGGGGTAGAGTTTAGGGTTTAGGGTTTAGGGTTTAGGGTTTAGGGTTTAGGGTTTAAGGTTTAGGGCTAGGGTTTCGGACTTAGGGTTCAGGGCATCTGCTTGGCAGGTTTAAGGGCTTGTGACCTTTAAAAAAGCCACCACTCTTATCTTGCCAGGAGCTTCTTCCACCTCATCCACAGGGGGATGCGCTTCTTGCGGCGTTCCCAGAGGGAGGGTCCAATGGGAAGAGTCGGGTCCAGCTCGTTCAAGCTGTCGGAGTGGCTTTCGGCGAAGGCATTCATCATTGCGGAAGACCTGCGTAGCGCCGCCATGGCCCCTGAAACCCTGGGCTGCCCAGTAACCAAGGCTTAAAAAGGGTGCCCTTTTTTGCTTAAAGGGGTTTATAAGGGAACCTAAACCCCCCCAAAAAGGGAATAAGGGCACTACTGGGCATCCTAGAACCTCTCTGCTGAACGATGCTTTATGTTGCACCTTTGGAGAGTGCCGTGGCCGGGCAAGCCTAGGGGGACCTTTTCTTCTTGTGTTAGTTGCCCCGGCTGCTACAAAGAGTCGGCTAAGCGGATAGCTCGCTGCTCGTATCTTGCCGCTATTTGAGGGAGAATGTTGGCCATAATTAGCCAAGCCATTAGACTTGAGACATCCGCGGCTGAGGAGAAGAAATCCTAAATCCTAAACCCTAAACCCTAAACCCCAAACCCTAAACCCTAAACCCTAAACCCTAAACCCAGGCCCTGTATTTCAAGCGTGCCAGAAGCACCGAGGTACCGAACACATTCAGGAGAGATGCGCAGCCGCACCGAAAACCCAAAAGGAACCCAAGGACCACTTGGAGGCTCATGCGACTTAATAACCCAAGTATTTCTGTACTTATAAGTTATAACCCAATTATAACCATATTAGGTCACTTAAAAGGCTTATAAGTGGGTTAGCAGTACAGCATAAAATTGGGTTGTAAGTAGCATGAACCGCAAGCACCCGTTTCTGGCATCCTTTCGCGCCCCGTTTCGGGGTTTTTAGGGTTTAGGGTTTAGGGTTTAAGGTTTAGGGTTTAGGGTCATGAGCCCTAAAAGCCCTCAAAACCCCCAAGCTCGGTGCCCGGGATAGCTGCCGAGCCAGCATCGCACGCTGCAGCGAAAAGTGCTCCTTCAGATATCAACTCGCATGCCTTTTCGGCTTCAGGGTGTACTTGAAGGTTCATGGGACTTACTAACCAATTAAACTGCACTTCCCCCTAAAGGGCCTTTTTAGGGGCTATCCCAATTCTGAGTAGGGTTATAAGTACAGTTATAAGTGATTATTAAGTCCCATGAACCTTCAAGTAGGGGGTTTAGGGTTTAGGGCTCAGGGTTTCGGGTCCCCCTCTGGGTAACCTCTCCTCATATACCCTTCACCCTGAACCCTAAGGCAATAGAGTCCTCAAGCCGAAAAGGGCAGAACCTTCAGGTTCCCATGCCGAAGCCCTTGTGATCCTAGGTGGGTTTAGGGTTTAGGGTTTAGGGTTTAGGGTTGAGGATTCAGGGTTCAGGGTTCAGGTTTCGTCAGGGTTGATAGGGCTTGAAGGGTTTAGGAAACCCTAAAACCTAAACCCTAAACCCTAAACCCTAAACCCTAAACCCTAAGCCCTAAACCCTAAACCCTGAACCCTCCCCATACCCACCCCAGGGCCCATCCTTCGGGCAACAGGTCGTACTTGGAGGGTTCCTGGTACTTATGAACCAATTGTAACTGTACTTAGGGTTTAGGGTTTAGGGTTTAGGGTTTAGGGTTTAGGGTTTAGGGTTTAGGGTTTAGGGTTTAGGGTTTAGGGTAACTGTACTTATAACCCACTTATAAGCCCCCTAAGTGCCCTAACATGGTTATAAGTACAGTTAGAAGTACAGTTCTAATTGGTTAGTAAGTACCATGAACCTCCAAGTAGTACAGGGCTGGGGGCTCTGCTTCATGGGGTTGAGGGTTTAGGAGGCTGCAATCCAACACCCTAAAAAAACTCAGACATCAAAACCCCTAAGCCCGAATTGCTGCGGTTTAGGGTTTAGGGTTTAGGGTTTAGGGTTTAGGGTTTAGGGTTTAGGGTTTAGGGTTTAGGGTCTAGGGTTTAGGGTTTAGGGTTTAGGGTTGAGGGTTGAGGGGTCCAAAACCCTCAACTCCTTGTCCCAGGAAATGGGTTCAGGCTTTTGGGTCTCGGGCTTGGGGTCTTGTGTAGTCCGTCCTCGACACTGAAGCCCAGGATGTTCTTAAGCGGGATGATGCTCCTTCAAGGGTATAGGGTTTAGGGTTTAGGGTTTAGGGGTTGAGGGTTTCGGGTTTTGGGGTTTAGGGCCGGAAGGGGGTGGCTCGGTGGGGGCCCGGCTGGGGCCGTCAAATTGAAACCTCAAAGCCTTGATGGCAACCCGCACTCGGTACTTGAAGGAAACTTCGCAGGTAGTCATGAAGTGCTTCCTCAAGCAATGCGTCAACACTACTAGGTTCCAAAGTCCAGGGCATGAAAGGCTACATCGGTGGCGGGCGCGCACGCGCGCGCGCGCGCGTGCGAGACGAGCCCGCGCTCTCAGCCAGGGTTTAGGGTCCAGGGTCCAGGGTTTACAGGCGTGCCATTTGCGCCGCTACAGATGAAAGGAAGATGTGGTGATCAGACCGGGCATGCGACTACAACTTATTTACCCAAACCGTTGTAGCCCATGTAAGAGAACCCTCATTAACATAGGCGCGTAAACTGAATGACAGTCTGACAGACACCTCCCTTCCCCATGCCCTCCCCCCCCAAAGACATGACCCCAACCCTAAATCCTATATCCCGAACCCTAATGCCTGTAAGTGCCCCAAACCAAAAACCCGAAACCCTAAACCCTAAACCCTTTCTCAAATTAAGGGGCTCGAGAGCCGCTAGGAACTACCAGGCTTCTTGCCGCCCGGGCGCACACTGTCCACCTCAGATGGAGGGTTCGGGAATATAGGAACCCTTGCAAATTATTTTTGGAAAAACACGTACTTTCTATATGCAATATAGTATAGTCAAAAAACACAATGACATCTAACTATTTATTGAATTTGAACAAACAATATGGATATATAATGTATGTATGTATGTATGTATGTATGTATGTATGTATGTATGTATGTATGTATGTATGTATGTATGTATGTATGTATGTATGTATGTATGTATATACATTTATTTATGTCATCTCAAAGGCCAACAAGGACCCAGCCATACTGTAAACCAGGGAGATTTTAGTGCGCGTGCAAGCCGGCCACTAGCTGATTAATGTGACTTGCCCCGCTTGCCCCACTTGATCTGGTCTGGAAGCGGAAACCGATATGTGCCACATGCCCCGCTTGCCCTATCTGCACTGCGAAGCGATTTCTGCCCCACTTGCCCTGCTTGCCCCACTTGCCTCACGGCCAAGGATGTTAGGGTTTGGGGTGCAAAAAGGGGTGAGGATTTGCAGTGTGCGAGGGGCGTGTTTTCATGTCAAATATTCATAGAGCTAATGATACGAAAGAGATCTCCGGAGGAACTCGCTCTTCCGTACGAGCAAGTGACGCAAGTGGGCTAAGCGGAGCAATATCAACTAGCTCTTCCGGAAAAGCAAGTGGTGGGAGTGAGGCAAGGGTGGTCACTATACTCCCCTTAGAACCTTAAGAAATACTATTCTTAATATCCTCTTGGGCTTTATATGAGCATAAACAAGAATTAATTCCCAAAGGGGATATCGGTGGGTGCTGGCAATGCGAGATGCTGCGTTTAGGGTTGAGGTGTGGATGGACGAACCAAAACATGAGCAATCCCTGAACAGGGTTTAAGGTTTAGGGTTTGGGGCTATTTTTGGGCGCTTATTTTGCTGCGGTGCGGGGGCGCGCTCTTGTTTTTGCTGCGGGTGCAGGGGCACCGCGCGCCAGGTCACTCATTCACCGGGGACGGCCCGGAAAAACATAAAATAAAAAACAAAAACACAGCAAAAGAGAACAACACAAAAACAAACACACACACACACACACACAGACGCACACACACCCACACAGACACACACACACACACACAGACAGAGACACACAGACACACACAGAGACACACACACACAGACACACACAGACACACACACACACACACACACACACACACACACACACACACACACACACACACACACACACACACACACACACACACACACACACACACACACACACACACACACACACACACACACACACACACACACAACACACACACAGACACACACCACACACACACACAACACACACACACACACACACACACACACACACACACACACACACACACACACACACACACACACACACACACACACACACACACACACACACACACACACACACACACACACCACACACACACACACACACACACACACACACACACACACACACACACACACACACACACACACACACACACACACACACACACACACACACACGCTTTCCCCCTACTTACACAGCCAGTCTCAAATCTGACACCTCAAGCCACCCAAAATCCAAGCCTAAGCCCCAATCCCAGAATTTAGGCGGGGAGTGCAAGATTTGGGATGATGGAGGGGTTCAGGGTTTAGGGTCTCGGGTCCGTAGACGGTTATGACGGTTTAAGGGTCTACTTGGAACCCGTTACCGGCTGTTCATAGCTTTCCAAGTTGGATTAGAATCTGAATTACAACTAGCTAGCAAATCCGATGAAGCTTTAAGCCCTAAACCTTAGCCCCTTAGACCCAAGGGTAGCGTGGAGCAAACAGGGTAGCGCTTTTTGCGAGTTTACATGGGTTTATAGGGTTTATAGGGTTCATAGGGTTTCAGGCTTAGGGTATCTGAGCCCCAACCCTAAGCCCCCTCACTCCTCTGAACCGGAGGGACACCCTAAACCCTAAACCCTAAACCCTAAACCCTAAACCCTAAACCCTAAACCCTAAACCCTAAACCCAGTTGAGGCGCCGGTGCGCGATGGCAAATCCCACCGCAGCACAAGGGACCCACACTCCTCGGGTTTTGGACTTTGAGGTTTTTTTGGGGGGTTTCAAGGGTTGAAGGGTCCTAAAGCTTTCGGGATGAAGCCCCCTAGGGTTTAGGGTTTAGGGTTTAGGGTTTAGGGTTTAGGGTTTAGGGTTTAGGGTTTAGGGTTTAGGGTTTAGGCTTTTTACCCTGAACCCTAAACCCCCGGCAGCGGTGTCCTGTACTGGATGACCTCGGTGGGCTCGAGGGTTTGGGGTTTGCTTGGAGGTTCAGGGGACTTATCATCCAATAGGGTTTAGGGTTTAGGGTTTAGGGTTTAGGGTTTAGGGTTTAGGGTTTAGGGTTTAGGGTTTAGGGTTTAGGGTTTAGGGTTTAGGGTCCTTCAAGTATGGCTTGTAGTAGGGTCTAGGGCCGGCTCATTGCTTGAAACTTTTGGGGCCCACCATTGTGCAGGGTTTAAAACCCTAAACCCCAAAGCCCAAACCCTAAACCCTGAACCCTCAGGAGGGGCTTCGGGTCCAGGTACCCTAAACCCTAAACCCTAAACCCCAAACCCTGAACCCTAAACCATAAACCCCAAACCCTAAACCCTAAAGAAAAGGACTAGAGGCTGAATACCCTAGCACCCAGAAGGTTAACCTTTTATGTATCGTAGGATTTTAAATAACCGAAAAGCCTCAGCTAAACAAGCAGCCAGGGTGAGAAATCAGGATTTCCGGTCTAGGGTGCAGAGGACAAGGGCGACGTGGGTGACCTGAATTACATTGCTACCCCTGATTCCAGAACCCTGCGCATACGGCTTCGAAAAGGGGGGGGGGGGGGGGGGGGGGGGGGGGCGGCGGGTCTAAACCCTCAACCCTTTGTTCCCTAGATTCTGTACAGCGAACTTGTACCCCCGGTGCTGTCTGCATTCATTCCGGTGACCCTCGAACCTGGAACCAACAGATATGTGAGATATGTGAGGATTTGGGGTAAGGGTTCAGGACCGCGACGTGAATGGAGTTTCTTTTTGCTGGGAGTCGAGCAAACCCTAAACCCTAAACCCTAAACCCTAAACCCTAAACCCTAAACCCTAAACCCTAAACCCTAAACCCTAAACCCTAAACCCTTCCAGCTTCTGGATGGCCACCGCAAGGACCCTGTTGTCTGGTATCGTGCGGACAAGCCCTTGAAATCCAAACTCAAATCCAAAGGAGGGTTTAGGGTTCAGGGTTTAGGGTTTAGGCGTTTAGGGTTTAGGGTTTAGGGTTTAGGGTTTGGGTTTTGTGCTTTAGGGCTTAGACTTAGGGGTCAGGGCTTCGACTAGGCCCCACTTTTATATAGGGATGTCTTTGCGGGGTTAGGGCTTCGTGTTTAAGGTGTACGCTCAGAAGAACAAAAAGTCCTTGGCTTTGACTGAACTTGGGTTTGAAAGGTACTTAACGCAGGCTACTACTAGGGATGTAGGGGTTTCGGGTTTAGGATTAAGGGCTCTTGGGTTTCTTGGGTTTCGTGGGTTTAGGTGCTTGGGGGGGCGGGGAGATTTCGCCTCATTCGCTTTGGGATTGAGTTTTCGTGTTCTGGGTTTCTACCTAGTCCTTTGGCTTCTGTAGGGTGCGAGAACCTTAAACGTTGACCTTAAACTCGAAACCCCTGAACTCTAATTCCTTTAAACATCTATCTTGGGTACCTTCATGGGCCAAGGAGCAAGGGACTAAAGGAGGGACGCTTCAAAGGGACCTTACAGGCTACTGAGGTATATGGAAACTTTATAAGGTATGGATAAGGTGTATATATATATATATATATACAGGGGTTCTATAGGGTTATATAGGGGAGTAAGTTTAAGGGTCCCTCCCAGTGGACGCTCCTTATCTCCCTTAACAGGAGCTTGCTGTACAACGACGTAGCCCGAGTCTGGGGCATGGCGACCAAGATGCTTCCTACAACCCTTGGCGACCGCCCAGCTTCCTTAAGGCGTTCTCCTAGCCAGCACACGCGCAGTACTGCCGCCGAGGAGTCGCCAAACCCCAAACCCCAAACCCTAAAACCGAAAAACACCCTATAAACCCTAAACCCTAAAATCGCCCTGTATTACTTGACTACCGCGCGTGCGCGCGTGATCTCAAGGGGCAAGTCCAACATCACCTTCAATGGGCTCATGGTAAGGTATAAGGGTGCTGCTGGGCATCCTGAACACTCTGGTTTAGGGTAATTAGTCAGGGTTTAGGGTTTAGGGTTTAGGGTTTAGGGTTTAGGGTTTAGGGTTTAGGGTTTAGGGTTTAGGGTTTAGGGTTGAGGGTTCATGGTACTTCATAACCCATTATCATGTACTGATGACCCACTTATAATAGGCCACTTAAAGGCCTTGAAAGTGGGTTGCAAGTGCAGTTATAAAGGGGGTTGTAAGTACCATGAAACTCCACGTGGGGTTTAGGGTCTACTCCCTGCAAACTCTTTTGGTAGCCCCCTAAACCCTAAGCCCTAAACCCTAAACCCTGAACCCTCAACCCCAGAAACCATATTGTACTAAGGGTTCCCTCTTTTTGGAGTGGCTACTTTAGACGGGAACCTTGAACCCCAAAAAAGGGCAAATGGCCACCACCTGGGCTACCCAGCCCTTCTTCCTGTTTAGGGTCTGCGACCCTGACGCTGTTGCGGCAACAAGTACAAGCAAGTGTCCAGTCGCCTTGGCTGTGCTCGTTTTGATTTTCTGCGGCCTGTGCAGGAGGGGCATCACATGAAGTAGGGTTTAGATTCCTTGTATTTCCAATAGGACACCACGTTCATACGCTCACCAAGAACAGAAGTACAAACCCTGTTTCATATTATCCGCCTCGAGTAGCACCGTGCGGCCCTCAAACCCTGTTCATGAAGCCCTGAAAGTCCAACAAGCCCTGCAAGGCCCTCTATACCACAGAAGCCCTGCCGGGTCCCCTGTAGCCCTACACACTCCAGACCCTGAGCCCCCTAAACCCTTAAACTTACACCCCTAAACCTCAAACCCCAAACCCTACACCCTTTGGGGTCCAGCAAGGGCCCAATCTGAGCGCGCGGCAATTAGGCGGCGATCCTGAGGCAGACCCGGAGGCAGGGTTCAGGGTTGAATGTTTAGGGCTTCGGGAACCTGATATTCGTGCCTCATGTTGTATATCGGGTTTAGGGGTTTTGGGTTTAGGGTTTAGGGTTTAGGGTTTAGGGTTTAGGGTTTAGGGTTTAGGGTTTAGGGTTTAGGGTTTAGGGTTTAGGGTTTAGGGTGATGGGTGATAGGGTGTAGGGGTTAGATCGAAGCCTAGGTCTTGGGCAGTCTTAGTTGTTCAAGCGCGCAGGAATTCAGGATCAAAGGGTTTAGGGTTTAGGGTTTAGGGTTTAGGGTTTAGGGTTTAGAGGGTCTTGAGCATTTGGGGTTTTGGGGGTCTTGAGCATTTTGGAGGTCTAGCCACGGCATCAGGGTTTTGGGGGTTTAGTGCTTAGGGTTTAGGGCTTGGGGTTGAGGGTAGACGTCTGCCATGAATCCGGGTTTAGGTTTTGGTGTTTGGGGTTCAGGGTTTAGGGTAACCCTAAACCAAACCCTAAACCCTAAGCCGTAAGCCCTAAGCCCTAAGCCCTAAGCCCTAAACCCTAAACCCTAAACCCTAAACCCTAAACCCTAAACCCTCATTTCGGGAGGTGTGCGGTTTCATGGCCGAGTTTCTCGGGGACCAAACGAACCCTAAAAGGGCTCATGGCTCATATTTTGGGATGTTCCCCCTTATACGAACAGTCCTTAATAGGGATTAGAATATAGGGTACGATATTCCCTATAAACAGTTAGTATAAGGGGAACATCCCGATTCACATTCCTTAATTTATGGGGGTAAGAAAAGCCCTTTTGACTTTGTAAGTAGGGTTCGTAAGTTGGGTTATGAGGGTTATAATGGGTTTTCTAGGGGATACTAAGTAGACTTACTAAGTCACAAAAACTTTCAAGTAAAGGGTATATGACACTAAACCCTAAACCCTAAACCCTAAACCCTAAACCCTAAACCCTAAACCCTAAACCCTAAACCCTAAACCCTGAACCCCAAACCCCAAACCCCAAACCCCAAACCCTAAACCCTAAACCTTAACCCTAAACCCTAAACCCTAAACCTTAAAGCCTAAAACCCACTGTTTTGGTTCATTTTGGTTTGGGCCCTTTCTTTCTTCGGCAGAACGCGAACATACCGGCAGTTCCTAGGCCACATGAGGCTCGGTGACATGGGAAGCTCCACAAAACGACCCTCACCTTGAACTGGAAAGCCCCGCAACAACTTGAAGCCACCAATTGTGAGAGGGTTTTTCGGTTTGGGGTTCATGGCGCAGGCTTGAGGGTTCAGGGTTCAGGGTTTAGGGTTTAGGGTTTAGGGTTTAGGGTTCAGGTGGGTAAACTGCGGCACACATGGAAGCGTAAGGCAATGGCCGTGATAGTCGCCAATGTAGAGGGCCGCCTCTTTCCAGTCTGACTTCGGTTTAGGGTTTAGGGTTTAGGGTTTAGGGTTTAGGGTTTAGGGTTTAGGGTTTAGGGTTTAGGGTTTAGGGGTTAGGGCTTAAGGGTTTAGGGTTTAGGCTCATCTTGGGCCGAGGTGTCCTTAACCATAAACACGGGAGGTGCGGGCTCACGGCTTGCTGGTGGAGCTAAGGCCTAAACCGTTGACCTTAAGCACGAAGCCCACGCGCCCGCCCCCACCAACCACCAACCTCCAACCCCGCAACTCAGCGCACATGGCCGTGATGACTTGTTATGCACCGCGTGTGAAACCATGTGATTGTCAACCCCTTCCTCCCCTGCCCCACCTGTCTGAGTGATTCTGTTGCGATGCACCGCGTATAACAACCCCCCCCCCCCCCCCCCCCCCCCCCCCCCCCCCCCCCCCCACTGTAAGGATATCCAGGGGTTTGAATACCCTAGCGTAAATACCAACCCTAAACCTCAAACCCTAAACCCTACACCCTCAACCCTCAACCCTCAACCCTCAACCCTCAACCCTCAACCCTCAACCCTCAACCCTAAACCCTAAACCCTAAACCTGAAATGCCAAGAGCTCAAGCTTGTGCCCGGCATCTAGGGAAGGGCCGGAGCTTCAGAGTCGATGCACTTGCTGAGGGTTTAGGGTTTAGGGTTTAGGGTTTAGGGTTTAGGGTTTAAGGTTTAGGGTTTAGGGTTTAGGATTTGGGGTTTAGGCTTTAGGGGTTTAGGGTTTCGGGGGTTCCCGTTCCTGGGGCTCTTTTTGCCTAAAAACTGTGAGCCATCAGTCTGCGTTCTTCCTCTTTTATTTGGCAGGGGATCTGCCGAAGGGATTGCGCGTGACTTTGGGCTTAGGGTTGAGGGTTTAGGGTTTGGGGTTTAGGGTTTAGGATTTAGGATTTAGGGCTCAGGGTTTAGAAGAACCTTTACATTTAGAACCTTGAACAATTTGCACTAAGTAGACCCTTTGGAACGTTTAGGACTCTTAGAGCCAAAGGGTTTGACTCAGAACTTTTGGAACTTCTGAAACTTTTCAGAACATTCAATGGTTAACCTTTTTGAACCTTAAACTTAGTTGTCCGGCAACCTGGGGGAATTAAAGGTTAACTTTTGGGATTATAAGGGGATTGCACTACCCCCAAAAGGTTCAAAGGTAAATCTTTAGAAACCCACGAAACGTTTAAGCCTTTGAGAAATCTTAGCCGTTTAGATCTGCGTGCAATTCGCACATTACGCATCTGCCGAAGTGCTTGGCATTGCTGTCAACCGCGAGAACCTTTAGCCTTCAGAACGTTTAGAAAGGCGAGAACTTCGCAAATGTTGAGAACTGTTGAAGCGTTTCGAACCTTTCCAACTTCTGGTGCTTCTCGAAGCTTTCGGAGTTTTTGCACGCTTAGGACATCCGAGCTCTGCTGCTTTTGTAGCGGAGCACTGCCCACGCAACCGAGATGCCTCGGAGCACTTCCCCCGCGTCCCCGCCATCCCCTCGGGGTTCACTTGAGCCTTCAAGTACCTCCTATAAAGGGACTTTGGGCCCCAAGTATCGAATAATGAGGTACATGGACCTTTAGGGAATTATTGAACCTCCTGATCCGTAAACCCTAAACCCTAAACCCTAAACCCTAAACCCCAAACCCTAGCGGTCGTTCGGCCTGAGGTTCCGCGCACCACGCCGATGCCGGCACCAGGCACGAAACACCTTCCGAGCGAAGCCCGAACGTAGAGGATTTAGTATAGGGTTTAGGGTTTAGGATTTATAGGGTTTATAGGGTTTACAGGGTTTATAGGGTTTCTAGGGTTTCTAGGGTTTCTAGGGTTTATAGGGTTTATAGGGTTTATAGGGTTTATAGGGTTTGTAGGGTTTATAGGGTTTATAGGGTTTATAGGGTTTATAGGATTTAGGGTTGGGATGTTCCCCCTTATACTAACTGTCCCTAATGAGTTTTTTTGTCAAGGACTGTTAGCTTCTGGGGGTCCGTTTGTAAGGTGTACGATATTTGGACCTAAAAAGGGAAACTAGCTTGGAGAACTACTAGGAATGTTCTGTTGCCCTAAACCCTAAACCCTAAACCCTAAACCCTAACCCTAAACCCTCTTGCCAGGAGCTTATAGGTGCAGTGGTGTCAAAGTGACTCTAGCAGCGTAGGCGCAGCGTAAGTAAGCGTGCAGTCCTCAAACCCTAAACCCTTAGCCCTAAACCCTAAACCCCAAACCCTAAACCCTGAACCCGAAACCCTAAACCCCAAACCCAAAACCCTGAACCTGGATTTAGGATTTCGGGCTTCGCCGGGGCCCAATAAGGCGCAAACCCCAAGGGGGTACGGTTTAAGGGCGTCACGATTTCAGGCCCCAGGTCCCTCTAAACCCTAACCCTAAACCCCAAACCCTAAAAAACCCTAACCCCTAACCCCTAACCCCTAACCCCTAACCCCTAAACCCTAAACCCTAAACCCTAAACCCTAAACCCTAAACCCTAAATCCTAAACCCTAAACCCTAAACCCTAAACCCTAAACCCTAAGCCTTCAACCCCAACCTTGTCTATAAACTCCCAGAGTTCTCTAAACTCCCTTTTTTCCCGATGTTCCACAACTTCCCAACCTCCACAAGGACCCTAAACCCTAAACCCTAAACCCTAAACCCTAAACCCTAAACCCTAAACCCTAAACCCTAAACCGTCCCCCACCTCCACAAGAACCCTCAACTTCCGTGAGTTTTCACAACCTCCACGAAACTCCCCAACTTCCCTGATTGCCACAAATCTGCCCAGATTTCCTGAACCCTAAACCCTAAACCCTAAACCTTAAACCCTAAACCCTAAACCCTAAACCCTAAACCTTAAACCTTCAACCCTAAACCCTAAACCATAGCCCCAAACCCTAAAACCCTAAATCTCCGAACGCAGCCTCCTCCTCGAAAAGGCAGGGACCCCAGAGCAGTCGCTCCTCGGGCGCGAGGACAAGGCCCCACCTGTCGCTTCAGCTCTTATCAGTCTTATAGAGGGTCAGGGTTTAGGGTTTAGGGTTTAGGGTTTAGGGTTTAGGGTTTAGGGTTTAGGGTTTAGGGTTTAGGGTTTCGGGTTTGGGGTTTAGGGTTTAGGGTTTAGGGTTTAGGGTGGTTTAGGGTTTAGGGTGGTTTAGGGTTTAGGGTTTCGGGTTTAGGGTTTCGGGTTTAGGGTGTAGGGTTTAGGGTTTAGGGAACTTGGGGTGTTCTTATTTGCTTTATGAAGAGGAGGTTTGGGTTTGAGGCTTCAGTTTGCTGTGGTTTGCGTTGCGCATTGGCAAAGCTGGTGGTAAACTACAGTACGACTATTTGCTTAAGAACCACAGTCCGCAAACCCAACTCCCAGCGGGTGACGATGTGGGACGATGTCGAGGTAGTCGTCAAGGCAACGGTAGAAGACGCGGTTGAGTGCTCACGGTGTGGAGGCCAGGAAGCAGATGAGGTTGCGGACCCAGAGGGAGAGCTGGACGTGGCCCAAGATGCTGAGTGCCCCTGGCGGGCAGCGTGTTTAGATCTTAACTTCGGACGAAGAGTTTAGTCAACTGCGCCTGAGCACGAGTGTACTTATGCTCCTGCCGCACCCTACGCGAGCCAGCCTGCGAGAGCTTTCTGTTATATAGGCTCTGCGTTGTAGGGCTTAGAGCTTGGTGTCAAGGGTTAAGGGGACCACAGTGCTGTGTTCAGGAGGTTTGCTTTCGGGAGTTTGGGATAGTTTTGGCTGACTGCCTTCAACCCTCAAGTCAAAGCTTTGAAGAAATCTTGTATGTTATTAGGTGCAAGTCACCTGACGCCACTCTGCCCAACGCTGCGGGCGACGTTCCCCCCTGCCCCCCACACTCGAAGAACACCGCAAACCCGTAAGACCCCAAACTCCAACTCCAAACCCTATAAGTAGAAGCCTAAAACCCAACCCATTCACGCTATCTAGGGCTTAGGGCTAAGGATTAGGGATTAGTGTTTAGGGTTGGTATGCTCCCCCTTATACTAACAGTCCGTACCAGGGATTACAACCGGGTGTACTAGAATTCCTATTAAGGACGGTTAGGTACAAGGGGGGAACATCCCAAGCAAAACCCTCTAAACCCTAAACCCTAAACCCTAAACCCTAAACCCTAAACCCTAAACCCTAAACCCCAGTTGGGGGGGTGCTGGTAGGGTTGAGGGTTTGATGTGCTGGGCTTCGGGTCTGAGCCCTTCATACTTGGAGGGTCATGGTACGTATCACTCAATTCTAAGTGTACTTATAACCCACTTCTAAGCCCTTTAAGTTCCCTAATGGGGTTATAATTGGGTTAATTATAAGTACAACCCTAAACCCTAAACCCTAAACCCTAAACCCTAAACCCTAAACCCTAAACCCTAAACCCTAAACCCTAAACCCTAAACCCTAAACCCTAAACCCTAACCCTCGGTACCCTGAACCTCCAAGTAGGGTTTCGGGTCTAAGCTTGGCATACTGCTCGAGGCGCCGACTTCTCTGCGCGCGTTGCGCCTCGAAATCGCACAGACGCAGCAGGGCACTGGAGTTCAGATACTTTAGGGTTTGTAGGGTTTAGGGTTTGTAGGGTTTAGGGTTTAGGGTTCAGGGTTTAGGGCTTAGGGTTTATAATTAACCAGATTCCGGTACATGAAGGGGTCGTTTGGGAATCAGAGTTCCTGCGTTTTACTCAGGGGCGTTGGGGCTTCATCCTAAACCCTAAACCCTAAACCCTAAACCCTAAACCCTAAACCCTAAACCCTAAACCCTAAACCCTAAACCCTATACCCTAGACCCTTCAGGGACTAAAGGTTTCCGGGGCTGTTCAGGTTGCTTGGGTGATCAATATTGGGGGTCCCCTAATATGTTCGTTTACCTCCCCATATAGGAGTGCCAACCCTAAACCCTAAACCCTAAACCCTAAACCCTAAACCCGAAACCCTAAACCCAAAACCCAAAACCCAAAACCCTAAACCCTAAACCCTAAACCCTAAACCCTAAACTACATTGTGGTTTCAGGGTCTTTTTAGGGGAGGGGGATGTTGCAGTCTCTAGGAAGGTGGCATGTGGAGGGCCGGTTTACCCTTCTCAGCGTCTAAGCCTACTAAACCCATAACCCCTTTTAACAAATCCCTAAACCACACTAGGTGGGTTTCAGGGTTTAGGGTTGAGGGTTTAGGCTTCAGGGCCACTTTCGGGTTCAATCTCGCCTCAGGCCCTAAACCCTACACCCTCCAAGCCCAGCACCCACCCCGAAACCTAGAACACCCTGCTGAACAAAACCCAGAACCCGAGAACCCGAGAACCCGATAACCCGATAAGCCTAAACCCGATAACCCGAAAGCCGATAACCCGAAACCGATCCTTACACCCTCCCAAGCACAGCCCCTTACATCCGAAACTAAGCCCTCATCCCTAGATCCCTAAATCCCTAACACCTACTACTAGACTCACCTCTAAACCCTGAACCCTAAACCCTATAAACCCCTAAAGACCTAAACCCCCCAAAAGCCCTAAACCTAAACCCCTAACACCCTACACCCCTAACGCCCTAAACTTATAGCGTCCTTAAGGGAGGGGTGTTCAAGGGGGGTATGAAACCCAATTTCCCGAATACTTCCTACTATATACTCCCCAAGGCTCCCTCAGTGTCTTTCTTAGGTACCTACCCTCCTAAACCCTAAACCCTAAACCCTAAACCCTAAACCCTAAACCCCTAACACGCCTAAAACCCCCTTTGCGGTGGCCAGGGGGGCCCGGCTGAAGCGGACGATGCCCTCGTCTTGCTCAGGAGCGGCCGCAGGAGCCCTGGCGGCCTTTCAGGCTAGGGTTTAGGGGGTTTAGGGGGTTTAGGGGGTTTAGGGGGTTTAGGGGGTTGAGGGGGTTTAGGGGGTTTAGGGTGTTTAGGGGGTTTAGAGTTCAGAGTTTAGGGTTTAGGGGTTAAGGTTGAAAGTTAAGGGTTAAGGGTCTAGGGCTTATAGCGTCTGTCGTTGAGGGTTTTAGGGTCTTAGGGTTTTAGATTTTTCTTTGTTTTTTATTTTATTTTTTTTTTTCCGGGGGAGGGGGGGGGGGGGTTAGGGCTTTAGGGTTTTAGGATTTTAGGATCTTAGGGAATATAGGGTGGTAGGGTCTGAGGGTTTCAGGGTTTTCCGGGTCTCCATGCGAGGCCTGGCTTCCGATCTAGTAGCGTATTGGGAATCAGACGTGGAAGCGTCTAAGAGCTCACAGGGTTTGGGGGTTTAGGGTTTAGGGTTTAGGGTTTAGGGTTTAGGGTTTAGGGCTTAGGGGTTTGGATTTTTGGCTTCTTCTGATTAACCAAAACCCTAAACCCTAAGCCATGCCTCCCCAGCCTAACCGCACCCAACCGCAAGCCAAAAAAACTATGCTGCTGTCTTGCGGTGTGGTATTGGATCCCCAGCGAAAAACCTAACCCGAAACCCTAAACACAGATGGCTCCCTAAACCTCAACATCACTGCATGTCGAAGTCGTTAAGGGCTATGCGTTGAGGGTTTAGGCTCAAGGTTTAGGATTTAGGGTGGCTGCGCTGTTGCCCGAGCTTGCTGCCTTGTCCCCTTTGAACAAAAACAGAGGTTCAGGAGTCAGGGCGTGAGATTGCTCCTACTAAGGTTTAGGGTCTAGGGTTTAGGGTTCTTGTGTTTAGGGTTTCGGGTTCAGGGTTTAGGATTAGGGTGGTTATTGGAAAACCTGTCCTAGGCTGCAAGAAGGGTCGCGGGGTTTGACCCTAAACCCTAAACCCTAAACCCTAAACCCTAAACCCTAAACCCTAAACCCTAAACCCTAAACCCTAAACCCTAAACTTGGGCCTCAAACCACCAACCTTCAAGAGTTGAGGGCAGTACAGCTGTTAACAGCAGGGGTGTCAGAGGTGCAGTCTCGGTGGCACTTCGGCAACCTTTTTTCGTGCTCGCGCACCCCCACACATACACACCCTAAACCCTAAACCCTAAACCCTAAACCGTAAACCCTAAACCGTCAACCCTAAACCCTAAACCCTAAACCCTAAACCCTAAACCCTAAACCCTAAACCCTAAACCCTAAACCCTAAACTTGGACCTCAAACCACCAACCTTCAAGAGTTGAGGGCAGTACAGCTGTTAACAGCAGGGGTGTCAGAGGTGCAGTCTCGGTGGCACTTCGGCAACCTTTTTTCGTGCTCGCGCACCCCCACACATACACACCCTAAACCCTAAACCCTAAACCCTAAACCGTAAACCCTAAACCGTCAACCCTAAACCCTAAACCCTAAACCCTAAACCCTAAACCCTAAACCCTAAACCCTAAACCCTAAACCCTAAACTTGGGCCTCAAACCACCAACCTTCAAGAGTTGAGGGCAGTACAGCTGTTAACAGCAGGGGTGTCAGAGGTGCAGTCTCGGTGGCACTTCGGCAACCTTTTTTCGTGCTCGCGCACCCCCACACATACACACCCTAAACCCTAAACCCTAAACCCTAAACCCTAAACCGTAAACCCTAAACCGTCAACCCTAAACCCTAAACCCTAAACCCTAAACCCTAAACCCTAAACCCTAAACCCTAAACCCTAAACCCTAAACCCCACACACACATAAGCACAGAGAAGCCCCAGGGTCAACTCAGCGCTGTCCCCCACTCTGCCGGCACGCGGCACTTGCCGAATCTTGTGTCACCAAAGCAAACCAGCTGACCATTCCTTGGCTGCATTTAGTAGGGTGTTTAGGGTTTAGGGTTTAGGGTTTAGGGGCTACAAACTAAAGTTTTAGCTCCACAGAGATTCATAGGGTTGTAGGGTTTAGGGTTTAAGGTTTAGGGTTTAGGGTTTAGGGTTTAGGTCTAAGGGTGAATAGCTCATGTTGGGGATAATACTAAAAATTGAAATTTTATATTCTTTTATTGGGCTTAAGTACCCTAAAACATGTAAAATGTTACACAGCTATGGCCAACATTCATCCGCAGAGCACAGGTGTGAAGGTAGCCTGCAGACACTGCCACGACCGGCCCCAGGTCGAACGGCACATCGCACTGCCCGAAACTATTTCGCCCGAAGCAGACCAACTGGCCATCGACCTTCACTGTGCAGGTGTGGGAGTTTCCAGCAGAAACTGCCACAACTGGTCCCAAGTCCGCCGGCACGTCGCACTTGCCATCCGAGTTGCTTCCAAAGCCTTGGTAGCTCCCATATTATAATGAGTGTACCCTTTTTGGGGTTGGTTACTTTTGGAAGAGAACCTCGAACCAAAAAAAGGAGTAAAAAGGCACCACTGGGCTAATTACCAAGAAGCAGACCAGCTCACCATCCAAAGTCACTGCGCAGGTGTGATCGTACCCTGCAGACACTGCCAGGACCGGTCCCAAGCCAGGGGGTACGTCGCATCGACCCTTCTTCTTGTTTCCGAAACACGCCAACTCACCGCTCGCCTCCACCGCGCAAGTGTGGGAGTATCCGGCAGACACTGCTGCCACCGGCCCTAAGTCTGCTGGCACCTCGCACTGCTCATCCAGATTCTGCCCAAAGCAAACGAGCTGCTCATCCTCCCGAACCGCGCATGTGTGCAGATAGCCAGTCGAGACAGCCACCACCGGCCCCAGGTTCGGTGGCACCTCACACCTAGACTACCAGTTTGCCAGGATTCAAACCTTGAGGTTCAGCGTTTGCAGTTGTGGTCCATAAGCCTTATAACCCTAAACCCTACAAACCCTAAACCCTAAGCCCTCACAACTAGAGCTTCGCAATAAAGTGGCCGAGGTACTTGCCAAACCTATTGCACCCAAAGCATACCAGTTCTCCGTCGGTGCTTACAGCACATGAATGATCGAAGCCCGCGGATGTTGCAACAACTGGTCCCAAAGCTGCGGGCACATCACCTAAGTTGGCCTTACAGCAATTAGGGTTTGGGGTTTAGGGTTTAGGGTTACCACCCACTGACAAGCTTCCAACAAAATTTCGGGGCTTAGGGCTTAGTACTCTTTAACTCAATAAGGGACTTACAGCAGCTACCATCCTCTGACAAGCTTCCAACAGGATGGGGGGGGGGGTTAGGGTTTAGTACTCTTAAACTACACATAAAGCCCTGTAAGCCCTAAAAGCCCTATAAGCCCTACAAACTCTATAAACTCCATAAACAATAAGGGGAAGGGGAAAGGAAAGCATCCCAAGGGCCTTCCCAGTCACACTCCCCATCCGAGTTGCCCCCGAAGCACACGAGGCGCCCGTCCATCTTCACAGCGCACGTGTCAAGATAGCCTTAGGGTTTAGGGGTTTAGGGGTTTAGGGGTTAGGGTTTAGGGTTTAGGGTTTAGGGTTTAGGGTTCAGCGTTCAGGGTTTATAAGGGGATCATGGGTTGCCTACTCCACTGCTAAGTAGCCTGCTGACACTGCCATGGAGGGCCCCTGGCCAGTTAGCAACGTCTGCATCGCCGCGAAAAGTTTCTTTGCGCAGCCTAAAACGCTGCGTTTTCCTTGGCTGGCAACTCCCTAAGGGTCCATGTTCATGTACCCATATAGTATATACTTGGGCCCTACAGCTACTATATGGACATCCCTTTACGGCCCAAGTATATACTGTATATGGGTACATGGACCCTTTGGGATTTGGGCACTCCAAAAGATCTGTGCAA
The DNA here is from genome assembly GCA_905221605.1 of Symbiodinium natans. NCBI lineage: Eukaryota > Dinophyceae > Suessiales > Symbiodiniaceae > Symbiodinium > Symbiodinium natans. The sequence continues at coordinate 53,777 of CAJNDS010000146.1, forward strand.
CTGGGTTCCTTTTGCAAACCGCAAAGAATGAGAGTTTTTGTGCGTGTATACATACCCTGAACACTGATTAAACCCTAAATAGACAGAAGAACGAAGAAGGTTAGCCAAAGCGTCGCACGGGCTGCCGTATTCGGAGCAGACGCCAGCCATCTGACACTGGCGGGGGCCTGGTCTATCAGGGTTTATTGGGGTTTAGGGCTTTAGGGTTTAGGGTATTCTGTACTTAGAGAACCTTGCCAAAAAAACTATGGCTGTTGCTGCGTCGTAGGAATCATAACCCGAAACCCTGAACCCTGAACCCTAAACCCCAAACCCTAAACCCCATTCAAGATCCCGGCAGGCCTGTTGCGCGAGAGACCACGGAGTGGACCGAAAACCATGGCGCGGCGATCGGTAAGGGTGGTTCAGGGTGGTTAGGATCTAGGGTGTACTTGGAGGTTCATGGTACTTTTGACCCAATTATGCCTGTACTTATAACCCACTTATGCGCGTCTGTTTAGCAGGTTTTAGGAGAAATACAAGGCAATCCTGACGACTCCGTTCTCGACAGAGGACAAACCCGTGAGCACAGAATCACAAAGGAGCAGTACCCTAAACCCTAAACCCTAAACCCTGAACCCTAAACCCTAAACCCCAAGAGCAGCTGTTGGATTGGGCAGTAAGGGGCTGCAGTTGGACTGTGGAAACTCCACTCTATCTGCGTACTCCCAAACTCAAAATTGGGGCTATGATGGTATACTTATATGGGGACCATACTGGAATACTTGTAGCAATTATTCCGACCCCTTTTGTTAATCCCAGATCTCAAAAAAAGGCCCACGACATAGCCCTTCATCAAACCAGGCTTGGCACTTATCCTGGAGGTAGGGGATTGTTTATTGGTGTGTGCGGGGGCGGGTAGTATCTATTTTCCTCAGGAAGTATAGATACTCGCTGATGAAAAACAAACAACTTTGAATATTCCCTTGTCCCTTGGCTTCACCTCGGCCCTAAACCCTACACTTGGGATGTTCCCCCTTGTCACAAAAACAGTCATTAGGTAGGATTTTAGTGCCCCCCTACTACAATCCCTATTAAGGACTGTGTGTATAAGGGAAACATTCCAACCCTAAACCCAAAATAAACGTAGCTCCTAAGAAGGCAGATATAGCCCTAAACCCTGAATCTTCAACCCTAAACCCTACCCCCCTCGCTCCCGAAAGCTCCGAACGCGCCAAGCGCGAAAACTTGCATCTTAGGTGCTCAGGAAATTGTTAGGCGTTCATCTGCTACTGGGATTAAGGGTCCAGGGTTTAGAGTCTGGGGTTTAGGGTATAGGCCTACATAGCTCCGGCGAATGGGGTACTATGACACAGACGTCACCCACGGGCGATACCGCTTCATTTTCCTGAAGATGTAGCAGGGCTCTTCTGCGAACCAAGACATACCTGGGACTCTGTTTACCTACAGGTTAGTAACTACCCCTGAAGTAGTATAGGTATAACCCATAAAAGTGTAGACAAAAAGGGTCCCAGGTAGGTGCTCCAAAAGCCTGAGCTCGAAGCCTGGATTGAGCTCTGAACCCGGATATTTCTTAATGAAGGGCGCAATTGAAAGCCTTGAGCCCTGACTAAACCCTAAATGCCAGAACCCTCATCATGGGCAGGTAGCTCTAAACCCGAAACCCTCTTGAGGGGGGTAGTAGGGAAACCCATGACGGCAAGAAGAGGGTTCCACTTAAACCCTAAGCCCTAAGCCCTAAGCCCTAAGCCCTAAACCCTAAACCCTAAACCCTAAACCCTGAACCCCATGCCAAGCCTGGCTCTGGGTCGCTGAGGCCGGAAGGCCCTTCGACGGGTTGAAGGTTTAGGGTTCGGGTTTAGGGTTTAGGGTTTAGGGTTTAGGGTTTAGGGTTTAGGGTTTAGGGTTTAGGGTTTAGGGTTTAGGGTTTAGGGTTTAGGGTTTAGGGTTTAGGGTTTAGGGTTTAGGGTTTAGGGCTTAGGGCTTAGGGTTTAGGGTTTAGGGTTTAGGGCTTAGGGCTTAGGGTTTAGGGTTCAGCATCTCAAGTCCAAGCATTCACTAGTCAAGCAATGACTCCAGGAAAATACTCACCCGCCCAAAGAATCCCACAACATTAAGAAAATATTTCACTTATAGAACGACCTTGCCCAGCAATCAATGACCTTGCCCAGTAAAAAAAAATGACCTTGCCCAGAAAAAAACATGACCTTGCCCCGTAAAAAAAAAAACAACCTTGCCCAGTAAAAAAGTGACCTTGCCCAGTAAAAAATGACCTTGCCCAGTAAAAAGATGACCTTGCCCAGTAACCCTCGTTTTTTAGACCGAACGACCTTGCCTTGCCCAGTAAGAAAATGACCTGCCCAGTAAAAAGATGACCTTGCCCAGAAAAAAATGACCTTGCCCAGTACATGAATGACCTTCCCAGCAACCCTCGTTTTTTTAGACCGAACGACCTTGCCCAGTAAAAAGATGACCTTGCCCAGTAAAAAGATGACCTTGCCCAGTAAAAGAATGACCATGCCCAGTAAAAACATGACCTTGCCCAGTGTAAAAAAAGACCTTGCCCAGTAACCCTCGTTTTTTAGACCTTGCCCAGTAAGAAAATGACCTTGCCCAGTAAAAACATGACCTTGCCCAGAAAAAATGACCTTGCCCAGTAAAAAAATGACCTTGCCCAGAAAAAAAAATGACCTTGCCCAGTAAAAATATAACCTTGCCCAGTAACCCTGTTACTGGGCAAGGTCAATTTTTTTACTGGGCAAGGTCATTTTTTCTGGTCAAGGTTATGTTTTTACTGGGCAAGGTCGTTTTTTTAGAACGAACGACCTTGCCCAGTAAAAAAATGACCTTGCCCAGTAAAAGAATGACCTTGCCCAGTAAAAAAATGACCTTGCCCAGTAAAAATATAACCTTGCCCAGTAACCCTGTTACTGGGCAAGGTCATTTTTTTTACTGGGCAAGGTCATTTTTTCTGGTCAAGGTTAATTTTTACTGGGCAAGGTCGTTTTTTTAGACCGAACGACTGCCCAGTAAAAAAATGACCTTGCCCAGTAAAAGAATGACCTTGTCCAGTAAAAAAATGACATTGCCCAGTTTAAAAATGACCTTGCCCAGTAAAAAAAATGACCTTGCCCAGTAACTATGAAAGAGAGGTTTAGGGTGTAGGGTTTAGGGATGTTAGGGTCGCTTTAATAAACCCCCCCCCCCCCCAAATCTTGTTTTGGTCCCCGGGGCTTGGAGGGGGTGGAAAAAAGAGGGGGTGTCAATTATGAGGATTCTGGGGGTCTGGGGTCTGGGGGTCTGGGGGTCTGGGGGTCTGGGGGGGGGTCAGCTGTCAGGAACTCTTAAGCCATTTTCAGTAAAATTTTCAATTCCTGGCCAGAGAAATTTTACAATTGCCACCCCATTCTTATTATCACCGGACCCCCCTATATAGACTTGTTTACATACATCGGCCCGAAAACCTCCCGTAATGGAAAGTAGTCTTCGGCTGGGGCCCTCTGGCCTGGCGAATATTACTATTGCCACCCCAATTAAAAAAGCCACCCTCACATTAGGGTTTAGGGTTTGGGGTTTAGGGTTTAGGGTTTGGGTTTAGGGTTTAGGACTTAGGGTTTAGGGTTCAGGGTTTAGGGTTCAGGGTTAACTAGTTTGGGGTTTGGTGTGTCAGGTTGTTTGCTACCCTGCACACGTACTGGACCTGTGCTCTGTGTCTGGGTGGACTTTGACGACTCAAAAAGCCAAACAAAACAGCTTGGGCTCTTCAAACCCGAAGCCCAAACCCACCAAACAATAGACTACTCGGAGGTTCCTGGTAGTTAATAAGCCAAGTATAACTGTACATATAACCCAAGTGTACCCATACTAGGGCACTTAAAGGGCTTATAAGCGGGTTATAAGTACAGTGACAATTTGGGTTCTAAGTACCATGAACCTCCAAGTAGGCACTCCAAGCTCTTCTTGGGGTTTGGGTTCAGGATTTCGGGTTTAAGGACTGATGTTAGTGCTTAAATTACATTTGGATGGTTAAGGGTTTAGGGTTTAGGGTTTGGGGTTTAGGGTTTAGGGACGGGCAGGGGAGTCGTGCTGGGGGAGGGAGGGGACCCTAACCTTGGGGGATGAATACCCTAGCCCAAACAAAGGTTTGCCTTTTAACCTAAACCCTAAACCCTAAACCCTAAACCCTAAACCCTAAACAAAGGTTAGCCTTTTACATATAGTAGGATTCGATATAGCCAAAAAAGCCGAAGCAACCTCGAGACCTACATCCAACGCCCGCGGGCCCCACCAAAACCAGACGTGGACCCCACCAAAACCCCCATTCGACCCCACCAAGCCGAACGTCGTCCCCACCAAAACAGCCGTGCGTCCCACCAAAAGCCCTACCATACCCACCAAAAACCCCACCCTACCCCAGCGTGACGTTCCCTACCCTACCCCAGCCTACTCGTGGGACAAGGGCCAGAGGCTCAGGGGTTGAGGCATCGCAGGGTTGAGGGTGTACGGGCGCAGGCCCCCCACCCTACCCTAGCGTGACGTTCCCTACCCTGCCTCAGCCTACTCGTGGGACAAGGGCCAGAGGCTCCTGGGTTGAAGCATCGCTCCAAGCATCTCTCGAGAGCCTGCGTGAGTGTCCCAGTCTGGTGCCCAGGGACGGCCGACTCCAGTCCGCCCTGCCAGCCTGCAGCCCAGCGCCCCTGTCGGAGCTGCAGGAGTTCTGTCTGCACATAGGCCAGCAAACTGAACTGTTCGCAGGGGGCAAGCTCGCACAGTACCGAGGTCCACAGTGCGTCGAAGAGCGCCGCCGTTGGCAGCGAGTACGAAAAGTGGACCTGAGCTGCCAAACGTAGAGCATTGCTCTTATGCCCGCACGTCTTCAGCTTCAGTTCCTTGACGGACCTCAACACGTGGTGGAGGTCAAGCTGGTGCACCAAGGTGGGCAAGATGCGGGCCGAAGCTAACCGGCCTGCCGCAGATCCCTCCATACAGACGTAACGGAGATGCTGCAGGACGTCCAAGCCAGCATCCCGCAGCTTCTTGACCCAGGTCGCGAAAATGCAGGAGATGCAAAGAGTCCCTCAACCCTATGCCCTCAATCCGGAAGTCTGAAACTCGAACCAAGAAGACCTGCAAGCCCTACAGCCCTAAAACCCTGAATCCTGAACCCTAAACCCTAAGCCCTAAGCCCTAAACCCTAAGCCCTAAGCCCTAAAGCCCTAAAGCCCTAAAACCCTGAACCTACCTCCTCCTCATCGCCCAACATCGGTGGCGCCTGGGGAAGCAAGGAAACCCCGCAGCCACCTTCATTAGGGTTTACGGCTTGGGGGTTGGGGTTTAGGGTTTAGGGTTTAGGGTTTAGGGTTTAGGGTTTAGGGTTTAGGGTTTAGGGTTTAGGGTTTAGGGTTTAGGGTTTAGGGTTTAGGGTTTAGGGTTTAGGGCGCATGAGTGTCACCCTAAGCCATGAGGATGGACGTGCATTGTGGTATAGCCATGTGAACTGCCGCGAACATGAGGAACCACAGCTCGTTGGTGAGGCGCGTTGCCGACGAAGCTGCCCCATTTTTTTTGTGTTTTTGTTTTTTGTTTTTTTGGTTTTCTCGAGAAAAAGATGGAAATTGCGTTATGTAAACCTTAAGACTTATAAACCTACTTGGAGGTTCATGGTACTTATTAACCAATGATAACTGTACTTATAACCCACTTATAAGCCCCCTAAGTGCCCTAACATGGTCATAAGTACAGTTACAAGTACACTTATGATTGGTTAGTTGAACCTCCAAGTACTTGGAGCTTCGAGTCGATGGACATTAAAACCCTTCTGTGGACCCTTCTGCGGCCTGTTCCGCATTTCTTTTTTTGAGCCTTGCGTGAAATACGCGACTCCGATCAGAAACATGAATCAGCAACCTGAGTGTATAATGGGGCTTACGATTTTCAGGTAGGCCCCAAATAGTAGGATTCCCTGATAATAAGGAGCCCAAGAAGGTACCCGAAATTTCGGAAACCCCCCAGAAATCATGTCCGGGTAGCCCCTACTTGGAGGTTCATGGTACTTACTAACCAAGCATAACTGTACTTGTAGCTGTACTTCTAACCATGTTAGGGCACTTAGGGGCCTTATAAGTGGGTTATAAGTACAGTTATAGTTGGTTGATAAGTACCATGAACCTCCAAGTAGGTTTGAGGGTTGAGGGTCTAAACCCTAAACCCTAAACCCTAAACCTTAAACCCTAAACCCTAAACCCTAAACCCTAAACCCTAAACCCTAAACCCTAGGGGTCTGGGGAGTAAGGGTCGGGAGAGGCATAGGCTCTGGGCTTCCAAACGACCCGTCGCCTTCCGCAGAGCTTCCGCGACCCTTCTGCGGAGTTTTTCGCTCTCCGAAACACCTTGGAAAAGATGGGGGGGGGGGGGGGGGGGGGCGCGATTTTTATGGTTGCCCGGCATGTTAGGCGTATCTATAAGATCTATAAGGTTCAAGCATGCCGACAGAAAAAACCTTCCGCGAGCTTTCCGGACCCTTCTGCGCAATCTTGCTTGCCTCGTCGGCCCTTCTGCGGAAATAAAAATGTCTGCGGTGAAGTATATAACACGACTCGAGCACGAAAAAAAAACATTGCTCAATTGCAACTGTATTTTTAACCAATTAGAACAATTAGGGCACTCAAAGAGGCATAGAAGTGCTTCATTAGTGCAGTCATGATTGGGCTTGACGTACCTTAAACCCTAAACCCTGAACCATGATCACAATAAGTACCCTGACTTGGGATGTTCCCCCCCCCCCCTTATACTATCAGTCCTTAGTAGGGAGTATAGTACCCGGGAGCATCCCAAGCCATGACCCTCCAAGACCTTAAGAAACCCCAACCCTGAGCCCCAGCACGGCCAAGCGCCAACTCTAGGGCCTCCGCCTAGAGTTGAGAAGGGGGGGGCGGGGTGGGCGGGGTACTTCTACCTCGGGTTTAGGGTTCAGGGTTTAGGGTTCAGAGTTCAGGGTTTGGGGCTTAGTTTAGGGTACTTAAAGCCCCTGAAGTGCCCCAATATTGTAAGTAGGCTACAAGTGCTGTAAGAGCAAACGCTTAGTAAGCCTGGAGACTCGAGAACACCAACTCTAACCCCCCCCCCCCCCCAACATCTCAAGCCTAAACTCAAGAACGGTCAACCCTAAACCGAAAACCCAAAACCCAAAACCCAAAACCCTAGGCCCTAGACCCTAAACCCTAAACCCTAAACCCTAGACCCTAAACCCTAAGCCCTAAGCCCTAAACCCTAAACCCTACACCCTAGACCCTAGACACCCTGAAGCACCTCCAAGCTGTTGTCGCCCCAAAGACCTCCCGCTGCATGCTGGGCCTGCAGGGTTTAGGGTTTAGGGTTTAGGGTTTAGGGTTTAGGGTTTAGGGTTTAGGGTTTAGGGTTTAGGGTTTAGGGTTTAGGGCTAGGGTTTAGGGTCTAGGGTTTAGGGGGTTTAGGTTTAGGGTTAATAAAGGAGGTTAACATTTTGGATTTTGATAAGTGGTTTACAGTACCCCAAACTCAGCAGCGTTCAGATTTGAGGGTCTTGGAGCTATCTTTGGCACAAGGGCTTGCGTGATCCGAAGGGTTGGTTCCAGTTTAGGGTTTAGGGCTGGAGGGGCGTCAGGGTTTACGGACGAAGGCTTAAGGGATTTGAGGGCTTTCGAACTCTATAGTCGCCCTAAACCCTAAACCCTAGACCCCTTGTAAAATGGTCACGAGCAAGGGTGCCTAAACCCTAAACCCTAAACCCTAAACCCTAAACCCTAAACCCTAAACCCTAAACCCTAAACCCCCAAAAAGAGTGGCCTGCTCCACCAGGTCCTTCTCAGCCGCATCGCTGGGCGAGCCTGGCTCCTCGGGAGCATCTTCCTGGGCCGTTTGAGGAGCTGTTGCTCGATAGGGTTCAGGGTTTAGGGTTTAGGGTTTAGGGTTCAGGGTTTAGGGTTTAGGGTTTAGGGTCGAGGGTCTGGGGTCTAGGGTTTAGGGATTAGGGAGTTGTTTTGTGGGTCACTGCTTTTTTTGCTTGATTGCTCCTTTTTTTTGGGGGAGAAAGGATAGGGTTTACGGTTTGGGTGCAGGGGAGTGGGGCCTGATGTGATGTCTGAGGCCTGTTCTTTCGATTGGTGCTTTTTCAATGGAGATTTCGGGATTTAAGAGGGGTTCCGGAGTTCAAGGATGCCTGTGCTTGTTTAGGGCTTAGGGCTTAGGGTTTGGGTTTAGGGTTTAGGGTTTAGGGTCTCCATCTCTGCCTTGAGGTGCTGCTGGTACTGCATGACAGTGGCCAACGTAGGCGACGTGTCGACCATCAAAGTGTTCTTGACCAGGGATGTCCTAAATGCAGCGTCTGCATTCTTCTGCAGCACGCCCGCCACGATCACCGACAGCCCTCTAGCCAAGATCATCGGATCTGGGCAAGTGACAGCGATACCTTGAGCTCGCTGCATCCATCTCTCCCACTGACGCAAGGCCCGCACTGCCTGCTCTGCATCTGCCGCCTTGGTCGTCTCCGTCAACGACTTCAGGAGGTGCAGCTTCTCAGACTCGCCCCCCGGACAGTACTGAACATACAGTCGGTAGACGATCTTCACCGCACTGCGAGTGCACTGCCTCGCCACCAAGTCCCTCCGGACTTCCGGCGCCAATGCTGCCAGCAACATTCCAGCAGCTCGGGGTTTGGGGTTTAGGGTTTAGGGTTTAGGGTTTAGGACGATTGGGTTCGAGCGTTTGCGACTTACACGGGGTCTTGGGCCTAGAGTTGAAAGTGTCAAGGATCATCAGACCCCAGCCAGGATCCAGAAAGCAGAGGGTTCCAAGGCACCTAAGGATAAAAGGGAGTTAGTCCCAAGACCCCCTGCAGGTGTGGGGGTTTGGGTCTTGGGTTTGAGGTTTTAGGGGCCTACTTTAAAGGACCAGGGGTCTTAGCAAGTGAGGTATAAGTAAGGTAACGGTACTTATAAAGTGCCACGATCCTCCAAGCAACTAACCCTAAACCCGAAACCCGAAACCCTAAACCCTAAACGCCGAACCCTAAACCCTAAACAGACGCACAAGGATTTGGGGTTCAGGGTGCAGGGGCTCTACCTTCGAGATCCTCCCAGGATCACAGGCAGACTGACGAGCCCGAGGCCCTCCATTTAGGGTGTGGGGTTTTGGGGTTTCGGGGTTTAGGGTTTGGGGTTTAGGGGTTAGGGGTTTGGACTGGGGTTTAGGGTTTGGGGTTTGGGGTTTAGGGTTTGGGGTTCGGGGTTTGGGGTTTAGGGTTTAGGTTTGGGGTTTAGTAAAGTTTAGGGTTTGAAGTTTGGTCTAGGATCTAGGGTCCAAGAGCCAATCTGACTAGGAGACTGTGGAGTTCACTTGGAGGTTCATGACCCAACTAGAACTGTACTTATAAGCGGCAACCTGGAGCCTATGAACTTCAGAAACACATGTTAGGCTCGCCTTCCCGCCCTAAGCCCTAAATCCTAAACCCTAAACCCTAAGCCCTAAGCCCTAAACCCTAAACCCTAAACCCTAAACCCAACAAGTGTGCGACTCACACCTCAGCAACAGCTCAGGGCAGGGCATCATCCAGCACCGACGCCTTGGGCACAGGGTTTAAGGTTTAGGGTTTAGGGTTTAGGATTTAGAGTTTATAGGGCTTCTTGTAAACCCACAACCCCAAACCCTAAGCCCATCAGAGCCCCCTAACAACCGGTGACCAGGGTTTAGGGGTTCATTTGGGAAGGGGGTGGGGGGTGGGGACGGGCGTAGAGTCGGGCTTAGGCTTTAAGGGTTTAGGAGGGTTTAGGGTTTAGGGTTTGATGTTTGGTTTTAGGGCTTTAGGGTTGAGGAGTTACTGCACCTTATACCGGTCGAAGTAGCGAAGAAATAGCGTGATGGTTAACTACCGATAAAGGCCTTAACCCCTAAACTGTGGACCCATCAAGACCATACTAAATCTCCCAACCCTACGCCCTAAACCCTAAACCGTGCCCGAAACCCTATGATAAGCCAAGCTGCCCAATCATCCAGCTCCAACGCTTGTACGGATTGCGTGTCCTGTCACTTCGGGCTTCGGGTTTGGCAAGGCGGCGCCAAACGAAACGAACGGCCTGTTACCCTCAGACAAGGTATACGCGCCTGTCGTAGGTATATTTTCCTAGCGGTATGTGGTTTACGATGTCTTCTGTTGTTTGGGCTTGGTGTGCAGGCTTCAGGGTTTGGGTCGCAGGGTCATGAGCACAGGAGCCCGGTGGGTGGCGTATTTCTTGTGAGGCGCAAAGCGTGGATATATCTATGTTTATATTTATGTGTATATATATATATATAGAGAGACAGAAAAAATGGAAGGAGTGACTTGTGCAACCACGTGTGCATAGATTACACACACATAACATATGTGTATATATATATATAGATATGAACAAATATATAAAAAATAAATCTAAACATAAATAAATAAATAAATGTATATATACATACACATGTGTGTGTCATCCCACTCATTCTGGTCCCCCAGGTTGCACAACCACATCGACAGCCATGGCAGTCGTCTCCACCACTTGTGCCCAAGGGAACTCTGGCACAAGTGAGTGGCTTGGAGTGGCCACAACGACAGCAGCGCCCACTCCTCTTCGGGCCTTGGCCTTTGCCTTGGCTCGGCGGTGGTCCCAGGCGGTTGCGCTCGATTTCAGCAGCGCTGCGGCCTTCGCCTTTTCGTCGAAGGCAGGGTCGAGGTCCGCGTCGTAGCACCTTTCGCGCCTGTCTGCCGCGCCAAAGGGCCGGCAGCTTGATGGCAGCTTGAATAGCATCCGCCGAGTGTAGGGTTGTGGAGGATGTAGGGTTTCGGGTGGGTTTTGGAGGTGCTGAGGCTTGAGGGTTTCAAGGTTGCCTGTAGCCTGCAGAAAGCTATAAGCTGCCAAGCCTTCTGCGATCCACTACACTTGACATCCTAATACTCTGGAAACCCAGAAGCCCTGTAAACCCCTTCAGCCCCAGGAGTCCTAAAAGCATCCATGAAGCCTCTACGCCCTACAAAAAAAACAGAAAGACCTACAACCCTAGAAGAAACCTACAAATCCGAAGGACTCAAGCCCGCAACTCTAAACGCCTCTAACCCTAAACACTCCTAAACCCCTGAACCCCTGAACCCCTGAAGCCCTGAAGCCCTGAACCCCCAAACCCCTAAACCCCTAAACCCCTAAACCCCTCCTAAACTTATACATCCACGACATACACCTAAATTAGCAGTTTTCCACATACGTATGTACATAATTTATACATACATATACGTTATATAATCATGTACACAAGCACGTGTGTACAAGTGAACTGAGACATGCCTGCACTAGTTTTTGCATCTTGAAGAACGTGTTCCGACATCCTCTCAAGCCAGACGCGAAAGCCCCAAAACCTCCGAAACAAGTGGAAAAGCCGAAAAGCCCGTTCCTGCAACGCCGCGCATCCTTGCCAAAGTCGCTGAGCGCAGTCTCCTAAAGCTTGAACTAACCTATCAGTTCTCGGAAGAAGAGTGTAGGGTTTAGGTCTGAAGGTTTAGGGTTTAAAGTTTAGGGCTAAGGGCTTAGGATCTAGGACGCAAACATGTTGCCGGAAAGTCATGTGCCAGGAACCTGTCCGACTACCTTCTGAATGCTGCCAACGAGGTGTCCGTTCGTGTGAGTTTTCAGAGGATATATGCAAGCGCATAGCGCACAAGGTTAGACTGCCTGGCTATACCCCAAACATCCCTAACCCCTAAACCCCAAACCTCAAACCCTAAACATCCCTAAACCCTAAACATCCGTAAGCCCTAGCCCCAAACCCGAAACTTCCCTAAACCATTCCAGGTTCTCAGCCTGAGGAGAGTGCCCTTCTCGTGACTTCAGCAGGACATCAAACAACCTAGCCCTGAAGCAGGCTTGGTAGCCCAGCAACCATGTATTTAATCATGAGGGTACTACCCTTTTTTGGCTTGGCTACTGTATAAGGGAACCAAGCCTAGACCCTCAACCCTAAACCCTAAACCCCAAACCCCAAACCCCAAACCCAAAACCCAAAACCCTAAACCCCAACCCTAAACCCTAAACCCCAAACCCTAAACCCTAAACCAAAATCCCTAAACCCTACAAACCCAACCCAGACACCATCTCAGGAGCAGCTGCTGTCGAAGACTCAAGGGACTCAAGGAGGGACCATTCTAAGGAACCGCAGGGGTTAGTCGGGGGTCATTGAGGTACGTAGGGACTATACAAGGTATATCGGAGGCGGGCTATATAGTATATAGGGGAATAAGATTGAGGGAAACCCTAAACCCTAAACCCTAAACCCTAAACCCTAAACCCTAAAGGGGGGTCAGACTAAGGGCCTGTCCTAGGGGTCCCGCTGCTTGTCCCCCCTGAAAGACTAAAAACCACAGAGTCGCGCAACATGCCCAAGTCGCGGAGACGCTTCATCTGCAAGAGGCGCATCTGGCGGACGTCTTCTCTTTCTCTTGCTTTTGGGGTTTAGGGTTTCGGATTTAGGGTTTGGGGTTTGGGGTTTAGGGTTTAGGGTTTAGGATGTAGGGTTTGGGGTTAGGGATCTGTGGGGTTCAGGGCGGCTTTTTGTGCTTGATATTGCAGGCCCTACTTCGTATCCCTAGACCCTACATCCTTAAACCATGATCTACAGCCAGGGGCCCGCTTCCTGCGCGAGCCGCCGTTTGACAACTTTCATTCCTTTGGCCTAAGATAAGAGTGAAGGGTTAAGGGTTAAGGGTTCAGGGTTCAGGGTTTAGGGTTTCGGGTTTCAAACTACTACTATTTGCTGAAGAACCCCCCCCAACAAGAACATCATGATCCCTATGTTGCCCTTATAAGGAAGAACATGCTGTGTTTTTGGGAGGTGGTTCTTAAGAAATTCGTAGACTATGTGGCCTAAAAGCCTAAACCCCAAAAGACGAGCACATTCATCTTCAAATCCGTATGGCCCATGTAGAAGTCACGGTCTAGGGCTTATAGTTTTTTCATGGTTTTCCCTATTACACCCTCTATATACTCTCTATACTACCCCCCTTAAATAACCTCAATTAACATTAATTTGCTTAACTATTCTTAAATAGCCTTACTTATGGGGGAACCCATGCGGTTTAGGGCTCCGTCACCAGCAGGTTCTGAGTTCGGCAGTTTGGGTTCTTGCGTCCATGTGCTGCGCTCGGAGCGCGATGCAGCAAGAGACAGCGCAGAAGTTCTCCTGCGCTTTTGCGATGACGGCGGAGCTGCCGTACCAGTTGGTGTGGCTGTGCTTGACGAAGCCGACGGAGCCGTTGACGCGGAGACGCGGCGTTGCTCTGCTGACTTGAGTCCCAGTGGATTCTAGCAATGAGCTGCTTTTCTTTTGTGGATTCTAGCAATGAACTGCTTTTTCAAGCATTTCACATCCAACCTGTCTGAGGGTGCCCCCTAGTCTCAACCCCCCCCCCCCCCCCAAGCCAAAACAAGCATTCTGAAACAGCGAGAAGCCTAGACCCCAATTTCGTGCTAACTCAACCAATAGGGGGGGTTTATAGGGGGTTTATAGGGGGTTATAGCGCGAGGGCTTTACAGTTTCAAATTCTGGTCTGGTGTTTAAGGAGTTTAAGAGATTGATGGGATTTTAAGGGTTAAGGGTCGGGGTTAGGGATTTAGGGGTCAAGGGCTTCAGGTTTCGAGAAAAATGACGCCTAAACCATGACTTCTCAGAGAAGCCCACAAACCCACACCTCGATGGTTCCGAGGCGCGTCGCCAAAGCAAGGTCGCCTGCTTTGCGGTTTAGGGTGTAACGTTCAAACTTCGGGCGTGGGCCTCAAAACGCCCTACGCCTGAAACCCAAAATGGAATGCTCAAAAGAAAACTTGGGGTACAAGCCCTGCACGCCCCCTAAATACTAAACACTTTAAACCCTACTATAAGCCCCGTCATGCCCATAAAGAGCCTTAAGCCCTGTAAGCCCGACAAACCTACAAGCGCCATAAACCCTTTACTTGGAGGTTCAAGGTACTTATAACCCAGTTATAACTGTACTTCGTTAGAACCCACTCATGAGCCCTTTAAGTCACCAACATGGGTATACGTGGACTATAAGTACAATTATGATTGGGTTATTGAGTACCAAAAAAACCTCCAAGTACGCCCTCTAAACGGTTCATACAAACCCTTAAAAATCTGAGCTAAATCTGGGCAAAGTACCCGTCTCCCTGTTCCAACAAAAAAACTGCTCAGACGGACAACAAGACCCCAAGATCAGCGCAAACCCTCCAGGGACTAAAGGAGGGACCCTGATAAGGGTTTCGGGTTTAGGGTTTAGGGGTTCAGGGTTTAGGGTTTAGGGTTTAGGCCTTAGGGGTTCTTTGGGGGTGCTTTGAGGGGGCTACTTCGGTTTACAGCGGGACTCACTTAGTAAGTAGGGATATGGGTACCTTCATTGGGCCCATAAGCAATTACAAGTATAGTTACCTTGCCTATAACCCCACCTACTAAGGCAATTGCTTCTTCGGATTTCGAATCACAGCAACTTCTTGACTCTAAACCCTAGACCCTAAAGCCTAAACCCTAAACCCTAAACCAAAATAGGCACCTCGGTTTCCGATGCCGGAGTCCCAAGGAGGCTGAGACTAAACTTTACAAGCTCGGTAGGGCTGAGAGCTCCTAAAACGGTTTGGGGCTTGGGGTTCGTAGAGGGTTTAGGGTTTAGGGTTTAGGGTTTAGGGTTTAGGGTTTAGGGTTAGGGCTTAGGGTTTAGGGCATTCTAGACCTTAAACCCAAAACCGTAAAGCCTAAACCGCAACCCTACTTACTTGGAGGTTCATGGGTAGTTGCAATTTTTCCGGGTACCGAATACTTTACATATAACTCCCCACGAACCTTCAAGTTGACCTGAAGCCTAGGCCCTCAACCTTAAACCTTGAAAATCCTCATATAGGGTTTAGGGTTTAGGGTTTAGGGTTTAGCCTGCTGGACGGGCGCAGCATTGCCATCTGGCAGGAACAAGGCCCACGAACCTGCTGTTCGGCCGTTCCTAAACCCTAAACCCTAAACCCCCCTTGGACTTTAGGACTTCGGGTTTTGGGTATCGGGCTTTGAGACTGTGTCTTCTCAATGGCTGCTTCTTGTTCGCGGTATCCGGTTTAGGGTTTAGGGTTTAGGGTTTAGGGTTTCGGGTTTAGGGTTTAGGGTTTAGGGTTTAGGGTGGGGTTACCTTCGGGTTTCACCTAAAGTTTCAGGAGCCTACTATAGGGCTTGTAGACCCTAAGATGCAGGATTGGAGGGTCCGTTGCCCTACTGTGGAGTAGACGCTGGAAACAAAGTATATGCCGTTTAGGTATAAGTAGCTATAATAGGAACCCAGAACCCAAACAGATGAAGTCCTGCAAACGACCCTTAGAATCAAATCTAGGATTCTTCAGGCCCCAAACCCCGAATCCGAAACCCTAAACCCTAAACCCTAAACCGTAAACCCCAAACCCTACACCCTAAAACCCTAAACGCCCCTAGGATCGGGTGTGACCCAAATCTTCGCGAACTCCGGCTTACCTGCTAAGAGGGTTAGAGATTTAGGGTTTGGGGTTTACGGTTCAGGTTTGGGGTTTCGGGTCTAAGGTTTCGAGCTTCAAGGTGAGAAATCCAACGAAACTCTGTACCAGGCCTTACCGACTTCCCGACGGCGTACATGTCGACCTGGAGTTTCGGGTTCCCTAAACCCTAAGCCCTAATCCCTAAACCCTAAACCCTAAACCCTAAACCCTAACCTCCAAACCCCTGGAGCCTCAAAGCCCGAAAGCTCTCAAAATCCTAAAGCCATAGAGAGCCCTGTCGCGCTTGGGCCCCTTGCAAGCCGCAAGACCTTAAGCCCTACAGCCTTAGGGTCTTAGGGTCTTACGGTTTAGGTATTGAACCCCTTCAGACTTCTTCAGCCCATAAAGAACCCTAAGCAAACCCAAGCTGAATCTAAGCCGAAGCCCATAAACCACTAGCCGCAAACCTTTGAACAACTGACCTGAAATCCCTAAATAACCCTATAGGCCCTGAATGCGGAGTCGCAGAACCACGTAGGCAAAGGCAGTAACCTGAGGAGTAAAGGGGCCTGACTTAACACAATAGGGAGCGAAGGGTGTGGGATTGAGGGTTGAGGGTTCAGGGGTTCGCTGGGGTCTCTAAGATGCATGGCGCCTCTTTTTAGCCAAGGCTGCTAGCAGAAGAGTTCCTCGAGTCGAGGCTGTCACTGGTGCTGGAAGACCAGCCGACGGCATTGTTGACCCATCGCGAAACACCCTGCAAGCCTCCTCTCCAATATCCGCGGCGGCGTCTCTCCTGCTGCTGCCTCTCGCGCTGAATGTCAATAATGTCGCAGTACCTTCGATGAGGGGCTAGCATGTACATCACCAACGAAATTGCAAGCCTAAAAACTCAAACGTGCAAGCAGCCCAACATTTCCGGAATGTAGAGGAGGTGTTTCCCTGTGGGTCAGCCGGTCAGCCAACATTCCCCAGAAAAAAAATCTTCCGCACGCCCCAAAAACCCTAACTCAAAGAAGGCAAGGTGTGCCCCCGATGGGTTTAGGGTTTAGGGTTTAGGGTTTAGGGTTTAGGGTTTAGGGTTCGCGGAAAAGGCGCAGGATCGTATCTGAGGCTGTATCGAAAACCATCCTTGGTCCAGAATACTTGCAGTAGGGATTCAGTGGGTTCAGGCTACCAGAGACCCCCCCCATAGGGAACAATGCTGTTGCGAGTGGTTTCGGGAAAGCTTTATTGAAACCACGTCATATTGCTGAGCCTTAAAGCCAAGTCACCAAGCCACCAAAGAGTTCTCAACCCGACTTGAAGCGGCACCGCCAGGTTAAAACCTATTTGAAACACCTAACCCCTAAGCTCTAAATCCGGCTCAAAGACCACCCCGCCGCCAACAACGAAAACAAAAAGAGGCCACACATTCCACGTGAAAGCTGCACATACACCAGAGACATACCCCCCCCCCCCCCCCCCCCCACCCCCCCCCCCCCCCTCCAAACCCTATGGTTTACCCCCACATCCAATGAACTCAGAGACTCATGTATGGAAAGGCAGCCACGAGCGAGACGACTCCCCCGGCATTGGACCAGATGTGCCTCAAGCAAATCTCATTAGGTCTCTTGTGAACGATGACTTGGTAAGTCTCTTTTGTATTCCCTAGACAACCCTATCATAGTCCACGTAGCCCAACTTAGTAACCCTAATTACTACGTCAAAAAGAAGTCCAAGTAGGGTCTAGGGCTTGGCTACATTCAGAATTCAGACGTTCTCCCTTACACTAACAGTCCTTAATAGGGTTTATAGTACCCCCGACTATGCTCCCTATCAAGGACTGTTAGTATGAGGGGGAAACGCCTAAACCCTAAACCCTAAACCCTAAATCCTAAACCCTTAACCCGTAACCCTTAACCCTAAACACACCCTAAACCCTAAACCCAAACCCTACACCTTAACCCTAAACCCTAAACCCTAAACCCTAAACCCTAAACCCTAAACCCTAAACCCTAAACCCTAACCCTAACTCTAAACCCTAAACCCTAAACCCTAAACCCTAAACCCTAAACCCTAACCCTCAACCCTCAACCCTACACCCTACACCCTAAACCCTAAACCCAAAACCGTAAACCGTAAACCCTAAACCCTAAACCCTGAACCCTAAGCAGAAGAACCACCTCCCAAGGGCTGAAGGCTTCTTTGGGCTTTCTGGCGTCTCCATCATCCTCTCAGCAAGCCCGAGATTTCAGGAAGAACCAAGTTGAGCTTCACGGTCGAGGTAGGTTTAGGATTTAGGGTTTAGGGTTTAGGGTTTAGGGTTTAGGGTTTAGGGTTTAGGGTTTAGGGTTTAGGCTTTAGGGTTTAGGGTTTAGGGTTTAGGGTTTAGGGTTTAGGGTTTAGGGCTCAGGGTTTAGGGTCGGAAATTACTCGAACTTTGAGGCGAATGGAGTCCCAAGCGGCGGACTGCCCACAAAGTAGGTGGAGTGCGGGTCGCCGTATCCCTCCAAGCCGGGGCAGTGGCCGTCCACGATAAGGTAGACGATGAAGTACCTACGCTGTGCCAAGAACATCTTGAGACCCTGGGTTTCGGGTTGAAGGTTTAGGGTTTAGGGTTTAGGGTTACGGACTTAATACTCAAATAGTAAATGCACTTATCACCCAATTAAAACCATATTAGGGTAATTGAGGGGCGTATATGCGGATGATAAGTACAGATATAATTGGTTGTTAAGTGCCACGAACCTCCAAGTATACTGTGCCAAGAACATCTTGTAAACCCTAAACCCTAAAACCTAAACCCCCCCTAAACCCTAACCCAAAAACAATAAACGCCAAAGGTGTTTCTTGCTTCTTTCAGGCACCCTGCCCACCAGACCACAGCGCTCCAAATCAGATGTGTGATGAAGGTGGTGCCATTGATTGTACCTTTGGTAGCCCAGGAACCATATATTACAATCAGGGTCTAGGGTGTATCTCTAAACCCTAAACCCTAAACCCTAAACCCTAAACCCTAAACCCTAAACCCTAAACCCTAAACCCTAAACCCTAAACCCTAAACCCTAAACTGTGAACCCTTTTTTGCGACTGGTTTTTTGTACGAGTAGCAGGGGTTCTTGAACCAACAAAAGGGGGCCAAAAGGATGCCACTGGCATTCCAAGGTGCGGCTGAACCTGACCTGGATCTCGCTGACCTGGTCTTGCTTTGCAGTTTGGGGTTTGGGGTCTGGGGTTTAGGGTTTAGGGATTGGGGTTTGTTGTTTGGGGTTTAGGGTCTGTTTTTTGGGGTTTAGGGTTTGGGGTTTTGGGTTTGGGGTTTGGGGTTTAGGGTTTGGGGTTTATAGGGTTTACAGTAGGGTTTAGGGTTTGGTGAGGGTTTAGGATTTAGTTTATAGCCAATTCTGAATCCTGAACGCTGGGCCCCGGAGTCAGAGACGCAAAGCCTACAATCCCAGGGATAAGAAAATGGGCATTTCCCTCCAAACAGGGTTTAGGAACCCTAAACCCTAAACCCTAAACCCTAAACCCTAAACCCTTACTATACCTCCCACATAGTCGAATCTTTAAAAAGAACCCCACGATGGTACCCCTATTTTCGGAAACCCCCTAAATTGTAACCTCTTTGCTGTTCAAAGGGGGCTGATGATAGGGTTCTATCTAAACCTTAGTTGTCCAGTACCTAGGGGTTTTAAAGGTTAGCCTTTGGGATTATAAAGGGAATGTATTAACCCAAAAAGGTTAAAGGTTACCTACTCTACTACTAAGAAACCCTATTCCAAACCCTGAACCCTTGTAACCCTTGAGCCCTAAACGATTTGGCGTAGCCTTGTGAGTCTTCTCTGCAGCGTCCAAGACAGGCTCCGATGACAGCGCCACCTGGTCTATAGCCAGTTCGTTCCTTCTAGGGATCCCTAAACCCCAAAGCATCCTGGGCTATCTGCCCCTCACCTGTCCCTGAACCCTACTTGGAGGTTCAGGGTACTTAGAGAGAAGCCCCTCAAGTACCCGAATGTGGTTAAAATTGGGTTATAGATACTCCAAACTACTCAGTTATTATTGGGTTGTTAAGTACCATGGACCTCCAAGTATGCCCCAAGCCTCCAAGACCAAGAAGGCCCAACAAGGGATTGCTTGGGGTGGTTCCAGGGGGGAGGGGGTGGCATTGATGGGAGGGGGAAGTAGAGGACCCGGAAATGTAGATCCCGCAAACCTTATATATGGTGCAGCGTCGCTGCCCCCCCCCAGCCCCCCCACCCCGGGTTTAGGGTTTAGGGTCTAGGATCCGCGCCCCGCCACCCTGTGGTTTGTGGGGTTGGGGTTTGGGTTGAGGGTTGAGGGTTGAGGGTTGAGGGTTGAGGGTTGAGGGTTGAGGGTTTAGGGTTTAGGGTTTAGGGTTTAGGGTTTAGGGTTGACGGGGGGGGCGGTGGGGGTGGGGGGGTGGGGTGGGGGTGGGGGGGGGGGTGGGGGGGGGTTGGGGGGGGGTGGGGGGGGGGGGGGGGGGGGGGGTGGTGGGGGGGGGGGGGGGGGGGGGGGGGCTTGGGTGGGGGGGGGTGGGCGGGTGGGGGGGGGGTGGGGGGGCGTGGGGGGGGGTGCGGGGGGGGGACCGACACGCGACACGGAACCATACACACCCAAAAACCCTTTGACCCCCGAGGCCATAAACCCTAGACCCTAACCCCAAAACTCCTGGTCATGCCCCAGCTAACACCAAAAAACTCCTGGTCAGGCCCCACCTCTATGTAGGCGTCTGCCGAGAACCTTCGATTCGACTTTGGTGTGGGGGCCGTTTGGCTTTACTATTTTCCGTTACGGTTTTACGCCTAAGCCCTAAGCGCCAACCCTTTAAACCCCGGCATGTGACTTCCCGTGTTCAGGCTTTGATCGTGCGACAACTCGCCTGAAAACCCCAAACACGAACACCCTGAACTTTGATATCAACCCTACTTTTCGGATCGGGGCACTTAGCAAGGAAGGTTATAGTTACCGTACTTGTACCTCTACCCACTAAGCCCCCTGATCCTTGAAGTGACCAGGCCCGCTGTGCTTAGGGGTTGTGACTTTTCTGGGTGGGTAGGTGTCTAAGTAACTATGCATGTATGTGATGTATGTATGTATGTATGTATGTATGTATGTATGTACGTACGTATGTATGTATGTATGTATGTGTCTAAGTAACTTTGTATGTATGTATGCATTAATGTATGTATGTATGCATGTATGTATGTGTGTGCATTTCATCATAACTGTTCGACTATTGTTCATCTTTTATCCTTTGTGTTATGAAATCTTCCTGTTGCTTCCAGCTGCTTTTTGCGTGAGTTCCAGCATCTTTTTTGAATTCTGAAAAAAGATCCTGCCTTGTTTGGTTTCTGGTCTTTTATCTTGTTTTTATTCGCTTTGTTAGTTTACATTGTCAAACTTTACATGGAAATACCATAAGAAAATTCAATATTGTGAACTTTTCCATACAAACATTTTCATTCTGAGTGAGCAAGTGCTCCATTGTATACCTGGAAGATTCAGCCAAACTCAACAGTAACTGCAATTTACAGGTCGGTAGGCCTGTGGGCATGCGACCCCAGCCCATGGAGGTAGGCCTATACGTAGGCTACCCATAGGCCTACGGTAGGCCTACCCATAGGTTGGACGTAGCCTTATCTTCGGGTTTCTGTATGCATTATCAGTATTTTTGTTGTTAGCATTGTTATTATCATGATTATTCCTATTAGGGCTATGATTATCACAATTATGACGATTACTATTACGATTATTATCAGTACTATTGTTATTACTATTCCTATTGTTCTGATTATTACTCCTATTCGTGCACAGTAAACGTACATTTGGTTAGCTTACACTGAGACGTTGAGGCACATGTGAAAGTGGTGCTCGTAGAGGTGTACGAAGCAGCTGCAGAACAGCTTCATGAACGCCCCGACCGGATTATTGCCAATCCGCGCAGCTGCGGTGATCGTTCCGAGCAGGAATCGGAAAGGGCGAAGGAATCCGATTACGATGGCCGCCTTCGAAACTGATCTTGGAACTCTTGAGCTCTAAAAGGCCCATGTAATGAGATCTTCATAGAACCAGCGCAGAAGGACAACCATTCTGCAAGAAGTGGCTAAGCTCTAGCTCCCAAACCCTAAACACTACAACCACTAAAAGTCAGCCCACTGGACCCAATCTAGCCTTGATCATGCTGCCCAGGTGATAGCACAGCAGTGCCTTGAGGAGATGCCGCAGTGTCGTCGTGTAGGTTCTGGCAGCCACCCGCTCCTTGTCATCGAAGTACCTATAAGGTTTTTTGGGGGGCTCTTAGATAGAACCATAAAGAAACAACAATTGTGCATGTTCCAATATTTGTGTATTGCACAGACAACAACTAACCAGCTGGTCCATGTGTAGTACTGATCAATAATCTTCTGTTCTTAAGTACAAAAAAAACCATACAAAATCGGGTTTGGGGGTACCTAATCGCAGAAAAGCAGAACTTGTAGACAAAACTGAAAGTCACACTCAATCCTCAACCCTCAACCCTCAATCCTCAACCCTCAACCCTCAACCCTCAACCCTAAACCCTATACCAAAAACTGCAAAAGTCATTCCGATGAGGAAAGCCATGGGTGCCAGGTGCAGGTGAGATAGGAGACGGCAAACTCCCAGGATGACGTAATCCTTGGCAGCCCAGTTTAGGGTTTAGGGTTCTTATGTTTAGGGTTTAGGGTTTAGGGTTTAGGGTTTAGGGTTTAGGGTTCTTATGAGCCCTTTAAGTGCCCTAATAGGGTCTTGAACCAAAAACCCTAAACCCCAAAAACCCAAACAGGGGGGACCCTAAACCCTAAACCCTATAAGCCCTAAACCCCAAACTCCTAAACCCTAAACCCTAAACCCTAAACCCTAAACCCTAAACTACCAAGAGTCGTGGCTTCCACCCACACGAGCATAAAGGTCCAGCAGAGGAAGAATAAGAGGCTGTAGGGGCCTGAGGATGGCAATTGTATGGGTTTAGGGTTTAGGGTTTAGGGTTTAGGGTTTAGGGTTTAGGGTTTAGGGTTTAGGGTTTAGGGTTTAGGGTTTAGGGTTTAGGGTTTAGCGTTTAGGGTTTAGGGTTTAGGTTTCAGGGTTTAGGGTATAACCTTCAGGGTTTAGGGTTTAGGGCTTGGGGTTGAAAGGTTTTACGGCTTAGGGTGTAGGGTGTTAAGGTTTAAGGTTCAAAGGGTTTACGGCTTAGGGTTTGGGGTTTGGGGTTTTGAGGTTTAGGGAAGTTTTCCTGAATATGATCCTAATAAACCCCATCAGGGGAAATGTAGACCCTAAACCCTAAACTCTAAACCCTAAACCCTTAAACCGACCTAGGGGCAGTTCTCCTCACCACAGTCGAAGCTTACCTTGCCCTCTCGGTGGTTGTAGAATATGCGCGCTGGAGAGACCAGGAGGCAGAAAACCATGAAGCCTATTGCGCACGCTCTTGTCGTAAGCACCACCAGTGGCCCCAGCTGAAGAAGAGGCGTCTCCAGCACACACTCGCAGGATCGCTCGATGCAAACAGCTGCCAACTTCAACGTCGTCACCTGGCCCCCCTGACCCCTAAACCCTAAACCCTAAACCCTAAAACCTGGGGACTGCAGTCTCCAGCTTCATTTCAGTCTCAGAAGAGCTTTCTTCTAGGATTTCGATTTAGGGTTGAGGCTTTCGGGCTTCCCTAATCCCTAAACCCTAAACCCTAAACGCAAAACCCAAAACCCAAAACCCAAAACCCAAAACCCAAAACCCTAAACCCTAAACCCTAAACCCTAAACCCCCGCATGCGCGCTGGCGAGGCAGCCGAGGACGACGCCCACCAACACCAGCACCAAGCAGAAGGTGCCCGCATCCTCGGTTCGTGGTACTCCATAAGCCAACTATAGCTGTCCCTAAGGGTCCATGTACCTATATAGAGAATACTTGGGCCTTAAAGTACCTCCTATTTAGGGTATTTAGGGCCCAAGTACATAATAATGAGGAACATGGACCCTTAGGGTGTACTTATAACCCAGTTATAAGCATAGTAGGGCACTTAAAGGCCTTATAAGTACGGTGATAATTTGGGTTATAAGTACCATGAACCTCCAAGCATCCTTGCCATTTGTGACGTAGAGGATCACAGCCCAAACCCACGGGACCAGAACCACGAACACCACGCCCGCCATCAAGAGCACCTCGGTGTGGTCCTTGAGGAGGAACAAGATTCGAAAGGAGATGCCCAGACTCACCTTACTGGCCCAAAACCCAAGGAAATAAAAGTTGAAACTTTCAGTATAAACTACCTTATAAGAAGCCCAAAAGATTCAAAGTTGGGTTTTGAGCCAGTAAGTCACCAGTGCGGCAATCAGAAGAGGCACCCACAAACTCTTCACAGCCACAGCGAGACGGGCCTCCCCTGCAGCCCGGGCGTGGTGGACGAAGAGATGGTTCGCCAACTCGACAGACTGAGGCACGCAAAGGTTGCTGAGGTACAAGAGGCTTTTTTGCGTGGGATAGTCCTGTGCCTCCACATCCACACCCATCTCGTGGTTGATGCATCGGAGCTTTGAGTGGTCGGTTGAGGGGCAGGATTCCCTGCACACGGTAAAGGCTGTCTTGTTCTCGCCGACGTCGACGGCGCAGACGTACGCAAAAGGCGCATCGCTACCGACAGTTCCGCAGACCTGGCCGTCGTAGTCCGCAAGCTTTAGCAGAGCCGAATAGCTTGGCTTCGAGAAGCCAACTGCCAACAGCGCCAGCAAAAGAATGGCAAAGGCAACTAGCCAGGAGACATCCGTGCAACGCCTCTTCACATCCGCCGGGTGTTTCAGAGAGCCAACCTCAAAATCGTCCCAGGTCTGTGTGCGAGCAGGGGCACTAAGATGCCGCTGCAGATGCTGCAGATGCTGGATGTCACCAGATTCACTAGTGTCCGAGCTGCTACTGGAGCCATCCTCGGAATCGCTGTCGGTGCTACCGAAGATGTAGCCCAGCCAGCCATCTCTGGTGGGGCGAGCAGGTTCGCTACGATGCCGCCGCAAGGGATGGTTGGTGCCGCCGTCGTCTTTCGACCTCCGGCTGCCAATGCTGTCCCCATTCCTCAGATTCTCTTCCTTCGTCACGCCTCGGGAGCTGTCTTGCGGCTCCTCTTCGTAGGCCACACCGACCTTCAAGGCCAAATGAACCCTGAAAGGGTTTCTGGCCCATATTACCTTAATATGGGCTATAATAGAACTTTAATCCCCTAAACATGAAGAATAATTCCAAAGGGTTATAATAGGTTCGGATGGTATGACCCCAAATTTTGGGCTTCATTTGGTCCCCAAGGGACGAAATACCTCCAGTCCAGCCAGCTCCCCCCGCCCTCAGCTGCGGCCATGGCCGTGTTGTGCCCACAATTCGGGTTTAGGGGTTTGGGGTTTGGGGTTTAGGGGTTTGGGGTTTGGGGTTTAGGGTTATAGGGTTTAGGGTTTAGGGTTATAGGGTTTAGGGTTTAGGGTTGTAGGGTTTAGGGTTATAGGGTTATAGGGTATAGGGTTATAGAGTTATAGGGGTATAGGGTTATAGGGTTATAGGGTTATAGGGTTATAGGGTTTAGGGTTTAGGGTTGAGAAGCTTCTGCAACACGGGGTCAATGAGTCAAGCTGCCTGAGTGGCAAAACGGACCTCTCTGTCGCTTGAAAAAAGCATCTGCATCCTAGACCCTTACTAAACCCCAAAACCTAAACCTCATATGAGTACTTCCTCCTCAGCCCCATGAAAACCGAAAGCCTTCATGCCATCAATCACAAACCAACCCTAAACCCTAAACCCTAAACCCTAAACCCTAAACCCTAAACCCTAAACCCTAAACCCTAAACCCTAAACCCTAAACCCTACCCTAAACCCTGAACCCTGAACCCTGAACCCTGAACCCTAAACCAAAACCCTAAACCAAAACCCTAAACACCCTAAACGCAAAAACTCTGAACCCTAGAGGTACGGTATGTTCTTATGAGCCGCTTCATGCTGGAGAAGGGTGCGAAAGTCATGGCTTCTGTAGAGTTTCGGGTTTAGGGCATTTACGGCATCCCGAATCCCTAAACCCTAAACCTCAAAGCCCTGAGTGAAGCCCTCAAGTGCCCAACAGCCTTTGCTGAATTCGGGCTGAGGAACCTGGAAAAAGCAAGCTACCAGCAGAGGGTTTAGGGTTTAGGGCTAGGGTTTAGGGTGTATGGTTTAAGGTTTAGGGTTTCGGGTTTGGGGCTTGGGGCTGAGGATTTAGGGGGTAAGGGTTCAGGGGTTGGGGTTCGTCGTCTCTACGATCTAAGCTATTTCTGGAATCTGAAGTGGCCAACTTCCTTACTTAAACCCTAAACCCTAAACCCTAAACCCTAAACCCTAAACCCTAAACCCTGAACCCTGAACCCTGAACCCTGAACCCTGAACCCTGAACCGAGATTCCCAACATCTTAGTAGAAACAATGGCTTCCAGGTTTTAAGTTTGAGGGCGCAACGGCTTTAGGCCATAGGAGGTTTTGGGCTTATATAGACTGGACGTGGGAGTAACCTAGGAATAACAAGGGTACCCTTTTTGGTTTCAAGGGGATTGTAAGGGAATCCCAACCCTACAAAAAAAAGGTAAACAAAAAGGCCTACTTCCAGTCCTAGTAGAGTAACCTGCAGAACCAGCCAGCAGAAGCGGCAACACACCCCAATTCTAAGGAATATGTCACATGTTGAACACTAAACCTAAACCCTAAACCCTAAACCCTAAACCCTAAACCCTAAACCTTAAACCCTAAACCCTAAACCCTAAACCCTAAGCTGGTCAGCCTTCAGGGTCTTCTTGTAGCGCGAGAAGTGGGTGCTAATCTGAGCATGTGCGGAGCGGCTTCGGGGTCTCAGGGTTTAGGGTTTAGGGTTTAGGGTTAGGGGTTTAGGGTTTAGGGTTTAGGGTTTAGGGTTTAGGGTTTAGGGTTTAGGGTTTAGGGTTTAGGGTTTTAGGGTTTGGGGGTTGGGGTTTGGGGTTTGGGGTTTGGGGTCTGGGGTTTAGGGTTTAGGGTTTAGGGTTTCAGGCGGCTTAGGGTTCAGGCGGCTTAGGGTTTAGGGTTTCGGGTTTTTAGGGCTTGGGTTTGTGATTTCGCGATTTAGGATGTAGCGTTGGGCTCATCTATGTATGTGTGTATATATATATATATATATAAATCTATTCTTGATTTTCGTAGTGTACTTATTATTGTCTTTTGTGCTTTTTCTGGGCGGGGGCGGGGGGGGGGGGGGGGGGTTTGGTTCTTGCAAGGGGCCACTTTTTTCAAGGGTGCCGTAGTACATAGTAGGACTCCAAAAAGACCTTAAACCCTAAACACTGAACGCAAAACCCTAAAACCTAAACCCCTAGATCACACCCAAAACCCTAAACCCTATAAACCCTAAAGCTAAGGCCCAGAGACCGTACTGCAGCTCGGGATTCTTGCGGAATGAGGGCGGGAAGCAAGGCCAGAGACGTCTGTATCAAAAACTAGACCCAGGAGTAACCTAGGAACAAAAAGCTAAACCCTAAACCCTAAACCCTAAACCCTAAACCCTAAACCCTAAACCCTAAACCCTAAACCCTAAACCCTAAACCCTAAACCCTAAACCCTAAACCCTTCGGGGTTTAGGACTTAGGACTTAGGGCTCCTAGGAATAAAGAACCCAGGAAGAAAGAGGGTACCCTTTTGGTTTTAAGGGGATGATAAGGGAACCCCAACCCTAAAAAAAGGAAAACAAAGGCAACAAGGGTCTACTCACTCGCCACAAGTGCACACATCTGCAGTGTTTAGGGTTTAGGGTTTAGGGTTTAGGGTTTAGGGTTTAGGGTTTAGGGTTTAGGGTTTAGGGTTTAGGGTTTAGGGTTTAGGGTTAGGGTTTAGGGTTTAACCGACACAAAAACAGCAAGCACTACCAATCTACACCCAACCTAGCCATAAAAAGGGTGCCCTTTCTTGGTTCAAAGGGGCTTGTAAGGGTGCCAAATGCTAAGCTCAAATGTATAAATGGGCTGGGAAATACAATCTTCTGCCGACTCGGGGGTCCCGGTGCAAGACTACTTTCCACTTATATAATTGGGGTTTAGGTCTTAGGGTCTGGGGTTTAGGGTTTGGGGTGTGGGGTTTAGGGTTTAGGGTTTAGGGTTTAGGGTCCAGGGTTTAGGGGTGCAGCTAAGGCAGGCTGCGTGGATCAGGCGCATGTTCGTCAAGATGATCACCTCGGCCGAAAGAGAGCGTCAGAGCCCTGAAGCCCCCTGGACTTTTGAGGAGGGTTTAGGGTTTAGGGTTTAGGGTTTAGGGTTTAGGGTTTAGGGCTAGGATTCTAGGGTTCTACCTTGAACCCTTAGTTAAGGCTGTACCCTTGGGTTTGGGGGGAAGGGGGGGGGGGGGGGGGGTCCGTTTTAAGGATGTGAGGGTTTAGGGTTTAGGGTTTGAGGTTTAGGGTTTAGGGTTTTAGGGTTTAGGGTTTGTGAGGGTCAGATTCGGATTACATTACGGGGAACCTTGAGGGATAAAACCTTCTGAATCCCTTGACTAAACTCTTCAAACCCCAAACCCGCAACTCTGAACTCTACGAACGCCATGAACTTTAAACCCTAAACCCTAAACCCTAAACCCTAAACCCTAAACCCTAAACCCTAAACCCTAAACCCTAAACCCTAAACCCTAAACCCTAAACCCTAAACCTTAACTTCTAAAACTCTCCACCCGCGACCTTGCAGCCTGAGCTCTTGAAACTCTAAATGCCAAGCCCGAAAAAACTGCACCCTCATTACTTGAAACACATCCCGCGTTTAGGGTTTAGGGTTTAGGGTTTAGGGTTTAGGGTTTAGGATTTAGGATTTAGGATTTAGGGTACTCCCAACCCCAACCCCCCCTCCTCCGACGCGCAAAACACTCCAGAAACAAGCTCAGAGTACTTGGAGGTTCATGCTACTTAATAACCCAAATATAATTATATTGATAACCTAATCATAACCATATTGGGGGGCCTGTAAATGGGTTATGAGTACAATTAGAATTGGGTGATAAGTACCATGAACCTCCAAGCAAAGGGTTTAGGGATTTAGGGCGAGGGTTGAGGGCTTAGGGTCCACCCGCGCGTGTACGTGAACCCTGAAACAGCTGGTTCCAGCAGCGCTACTGCTCCCTTAACTACCTTGGGGACCAAATGAGACCTAAAAGGGTTTAGGGTTTGGGGTTTAGGGTTCAGAGTGCATATTTCTTAATAGGGGTCATGATCGTATGGAGTACATGACCCCACTTTTAGGGTTCCTTTGGTCCCAAGGTAGGTTCAGGGTTGAGGGTTTGGTACCCCTCAAATTGAAAA
Source organism: Symbiodinium natans (assembly GCA_905221605.1). Lineage (NCBI taxonomy): Eukaryota > Dinophyceae > Suessiales > Symbiodiniaceae > Symbiodinium > Symbiodinium natans. Next base: position 82,633 of record CAJNDS010000146.1, read on the forward strand.
CGGGGGGTCTTGATATGGTGAGTTCTCAAAGTTGTGGTCCTTCTGGGGTATCCGAAATTTCGGGGCCGCCCTAGAAATCCTAAACCCTAAGCCCTCAGAGAATCCCCCATATGACTTTATGGAACATGCCTTCAGTCTCTGCTGGACTCCAGTCTGTATGCCTATGTTGGGTTTTAGACTTTAGGCTTTAGGGTCTAGGGCGTTTAGAGCTCTGGGTTTAGAGATGGTACAGTACTTGAAAGTTCTTCGGTCATGTTAACAAAAATAAACAAGATTCTGACCACAGCTGGAGATACCGCACTTATGTCCCTAAACCCTGGACACCCTAAAACAGGAAAAGGTGAGCGGCGCCGTCCCGTCGCTGGCGGCGCCAGTGAAGATCTGCGCAGGGCGGGTGAATAGGGGTGGCTCAGGGTCGTTAAGGCCTCGACACCCTGTGAAGTCCCATGAAAGCCTATGGAATCTTATCAACCCTATGAAGCCCTGTGAAGCCCTGCACAGCCCGTTGAAACCTTATGAGGGTTTAGGGTTTAGGGTTTAGGGTTATGAGATCTCTGAGACTTACTAACTGGCTAGAACTGGGCTTCTGGCTGGAGTTCTAAGCCGCTCAACTGGCTTTCCTGGCTTACCCCGAGTACTTGTAAGCTGCCAGAGCCCACAACTACATCTAGATAGCAAGCCCCTTAACTTGCAACTTTCAGGCAGTTCAACCCCGGCTGCAGCCAAACACTACCCGCTAAACCCTAAACCCTACACCCTAATTTCCACCCCGGCCTTCTTAGGCCGCCCCACCCTTTTCTGGGGTGCCTGGACCCAGAACTTTTCGACGGACAATGGGTGGTGCCATTGGAGAGTGGCCGAGTGCATCGATAAACATGAGCCGTTCAGGGGTTGAGGGGTTGAAAAGTTTAGGGTTTAGGGTTGAGGGTCCGTCTTTTCCCTTTCCTCCGTCCCCTCACGCCCCCCTAGTCGCCCTAGCCCTCCCTCGCCTGACCCCCCTCCCTTGCTGGCCCCGCTGCCCCCCCTCCCCTGACCCGCTCTTGGCTCATCCTGACCGCCTGAGATCATGTATGGAAACGCGCTTTGTAGAGATTTGAAGCATTTTGATGGTGGGAATGGAGCGCGGCAGCCATAAACCCCAAAAGGCAATGGTTTGGGTGGTGACCTGTGCATTGAAAATAGATGCCTTCGGGTGACATGCCTAAACCCTAAACCATAAACCGTAAACCCTAAAACCTAAACCCTAAACGCTGTTGCAATTTGGGTTTCACGGGTTTAGTTCAACTAAACCCCAAACCCTTAAACCCTTAAACCCCTAAACCCCTAAGCCCCTAAACCCCTAAACCCCTAAACCCCTAAACCCTAAACCCCTAAACCCTAATCCCTAAACTGTTCAGAATATAGGGAGCCCTCAGCCCTGTCTGGGACTGGGGATCTGGCAATACTCAAACCCTAAACCCTAAACCCTAACCCTAAACCCTGAACCCCAAACCCTAAACCCTCCTAAACCCTAAACCTGGGACTGGGGATCTGGCAATACTCAAGACCACAGGTGAGGCAGATCTTCACTTTGCTGACGATGGGGATGATGATCTCCAGAGCTTTGGTTTAGGGTTTAGGGTTTAGGGTTTAGGGTTTAGGGTTTAGGGTTTAGGGTTTAGGGTTTCGGGTTTAGGGTTTAGGGTTTAGGGTTTAGGGTTTAGGGTTTAGGGTTTAGGGTTTGGGGTGCTTGAGCCCCCCTTAGCCTCAAAGGGTCAAAGGGTTTGAGGTTTAGGGATCCGGGTTCAGGGGGCGGAGCCGAGGGGTAAGGGGTATTCTTTGGGGCTCTCTCTCACTCTCTCTCTATCTCTCTCTCTCTCTCTCTCTCTCTCTCTCTCTCTCTTTCTCTGCGGGATTTAGGGCTTAGGGTTTAGGGTTTAGGGTTTAGGGTTAGGGTTTAGGGTTCTTATTTCTCGCCTCACGGGCTCTCCCGCCCCGGGGTTTAGCGGTTTCGGGCCAATATCTCCCCAACTATTGTTGTGCTTTCAAAACATCCGTCGCAGGGTTAGATAAGCCCTAAACCCCATAAGCCCTAAGCCGTTAACCCTAAACCCTATAAGCCTAAACTCTATAAGCCCTAAGAAATCCGAAGCCCTAAGAGCCCTAAATCTTGGGGTGTAGGATTCCATCCTGGTTGACATTTGGGCTTTTGTTTAGGGAGTCGGGATGAAATTTGGGGTCGGCCCTTTCAAAGCCTCTGAAATAATTCCTGGGTTTGGGGCTTGCTTGTAAGGTTTCATTTGTTTAAGTACACCAAAAAAGACCATAATCTTCCCCACAGTGCCCTTGTAAGCTTCTTTCTGAGGTGCAAATAGTAGGACGCATGATCCTCCTGGACCTAAGTAGGGAAGGGCCTACCAAGCAATCTCCAAAAGGCCAAACGGACTCCAGACCCGCACCTTCTCATAAAATCGGAAAAATTCACCTAATGTTATGCCCTTCCGGTCCATATACACGCATAGTATAAGAACCCCCCCCCCCACCAAAAAAAAATAAAAAAACAACCCTATCCAACCCTAAACCCTAAACCCTAAACCCTAAACCCTAAAGCCTAAACCCTAACCCTAAACCCTAAACCCTAAACCCTAAACCCTAAACCCTAAACCCTAAACCCTAAACCCTAAACCCTAAACCCTAAACCCTAACCCTGAACCCTGAACCCTGAACCCTGAACCCTAAACCCTACACTACGGCCCCTGTAGTAAGCCCGAAACCTTCTCAGGATAGACGGCCAGTACATCCTCGTCATCCAGAAAGGAGAGGACGTCCCGGTACACACCTGGAATCTGTTGTGGTTTAGGGTTGAGGGTTTAGGGTTTAGGGCGTTCTAGTTAGTTGCGAGGCTTACAAGCCTACTTACATATTGCGTATGGCCAGTTAGGGGATGAAGAAGCGGTACTTAACCGTGGTTATAGCCCGTTGGTACCCCTACACCCTAAACCCTAAACCCTAAACGTCCCTTGAGCCTTCAAGCAGGGCTGCGAGGGGTTCCTTTTTACATCTTATGGCATTTCGAGCAGGTTGCAGAAAAAAGAGCGCGTAGGCATGTGAGAAATGTGCCCTAAACCCTAAACCCTAAACCTGAAACCCCGAGCCTGCAAGCAATATGTGCTTCCAGGTTGTGGATGCACTAAAGAAGAAGAACGAGAACTCACGAACCACCCAAACTAAATCCACCTGACGCCTACAAACCCCGAACCCGAATTACGCCAAGGCAAAGGATTTGGGGTTTAAGGCTGAAGGGCTAGGGCATAGGAAACCCTATCAGCACAAAGCCCATCAACAAAAAATCAAACCAAGACAAGCAAACCAAAAAATCAAACCAAGACAAGCAAGCCCATCAACAAAAAATCAAACCAAGACAAGCAAACCTGAAAGTCCGATAAGCACTGAACCCTGAACCCGAACAATGAGACCTACCAAGAGGTTTCCGAAAATAAGAGTACCTTCTTGGGGTCCTTATTCTAAGGGAAATCGTATCATTTGGGGGTCCATTTAGGGTTCCCTTATTCTCGCAAACCCCCAGATCAGCCCGAAAAGTCTAAACCCTTGTAAACCCTGAATCCTGAACCCTATAAACCCAAAACCCTAAACCCTGAACCTTAAACCCTGAACCCTAAACCCTCAACTCTTTTCCAAACGCCAACCCTGTAACCCTCGGTTGGAAATTTGATCCCAAAACCCGAAAGACCCAATATCCTAAACTAGGCCCAAGAGCAACCAAGGAATAAAAAAGGGTGCCATGTTTAGTTTAAAGGTGCTTGTAAGGGAACCTAAACCCTAAAAGAAGAGAGTATGGGCCTACTCTGGGTCCCAGGAGCCCCAAACCCTATACCCTATACTCCAGACCCTTTTTTTGAATAAGGGCCTACTCCGTGTCCTAGTAGCCCTAACCCCTATACTCTGAACTCTAAACCCTGAAAAAAAGGAATACGGCCCTACTCTAGGTCCCATCGCAACCGCACCACCCGGCCGCCGGGTACCGAGGACGGTGCGGACTTTGCCGGAGAGTGGGTCGATAAGGTGGCAAATCATCTCCTTTCGTTTAGGGTTTAGGGTTTAGGGGTTAGGGTTTGGGGTTTAGGGTTTAAGAGTTTACGGTTCAGGGTTTAGGGTTTACTGCGTAAGAGTTTAAAAGCATAGACATGTGTCGCTAAGCGGTTGAAGCCTTTTTGTGGGGGAGGGCGGGGGTGGGCTGTTCCCAAAACAAGGGCCCATCCCTAAACCCATCAATCGTTAAAGCAGGCTTGCAGAAACACCCACGTCCTCCCAAAGCACCAGCTGCGCAGGGGTTCCCAGTAACGTTTAGGTTTCAGGGCTTAGGGTTGAGGGTGAGGTTTATGCAAAACCCCAACCCCACCCCTTCCCCACCCCTTGAACCTCCCCAAACATGAATATGACGGCCCTAAACCCTAAACCCTAAACCCTAAACCCTAAACCCTAATTCTTAAACCCCTAAACCCCCCCTAAATCTCCTAAACCTCAAGGTTGAAGCCTCCACCCTAAAGCCCAAACCCCAAACCCTAAACCCGAAACCCTAAACCACCCTATAAACCCTAAAGCCCTTCCCAAACCCCTAAACCCCTAAACCCCAAAACCCCTAAACCCCAAAACCCCAAAACCCCAAAACCCCTAAACCCCCCTTACCCCCAAAATTTGAAGGTTCCAGCCTCCCCCCCAAAGCCGAAACCTAAATCCTAAGCCCTAAAGCCCTGAACCCCTGAACCCCCAACTGCCCTTTTATAATAAAGGGGACTCTTAATATATGCACGAAAATCTGGTAACCCAACCCTAAACCCTAAACCCTAAACCCCTAAACCCTAAACCCCTAAACCCCTACTAAAGCCCTGAACCCCTAAACCCCCAACTACCCTTCAATAAAGGGGACTTATAATACATACCCGAAAATCTGGTAACCCATACCCTAAACCCTAAACCCTAAACCCTAAACCCTAAACCCTAAGCCCCTAAACCCCCCTAAACCCCCCCAATATAAACCCCCCTAAACCCCCCTAAGCCCCCCTAAACCCCCCCTAAACCTCCCCAACCCCCAAAACCTGAGGCTCAAGCCTCCACTTGCTGCCAGGAGGGCCGCCGCCTCCTGGACGCGTAGCTTGTGGGTGCACCCAGGGTTTAGGGTTTAGGGTTTAGGGTTTAGGGTTTAGGGTTTAGGGTTTAGGGTTTAGGTTTTTTAGGGCTTTGGTCTTGGGGGTTTAGGGTGTTTCGGGTGTCTAGGTGTGGGGGACGGTGGGGGTTGGTCTGTGCAGAACCCTACACGCCAAACCCTAAACCCTAAAACCCCAAACCCTGTTGCGACAATGGTGTGCTAGTTCCTGAGCCGCACCTGTCAAGCTCGAGCTTCAGGCCGAACGAAATTCTAAGACCCTATAAACCCTGAACCCTAATTAAGCGCATTCCGCATTCCGCATTCCCTTAAATTGTATCCCAGAAGTCCCAAACGTTAAGCCCTTAAATGCCTAGGCCCTGAACAGTAAACCTCGGGGCTCGCGGGAAAATCCCAAACCCCAAGCCGGAAATCCGGAGTCCAAAAAAACTGAACTCAACGGCCTAAACCCCGAACCCCTAAACCCTGAACCCTGAACCCTGAACCCCAAACCCTAAACCCTAAACCCTAAACCCTAAACCCTAAACCCTAAACCCTAAACCCTAAACCCTAAACCCTAAAACCCTAAAACCCTAAAACCCTAAACCCCCGACCACCTCAAGTGATGGGGCGCCTCCCTCGAGCTAACTTTGGCTCGTAGGGGCAGCTGCTGCTGCTTGCGACCTAGGGTTTAGGGTTTAGGGTTTAGGGTTTAGGGTTTAGGGTTTAGGGTTTAGGGTTTAGGGTTTAGGGTTTAGGGTATTTTTATTAGGGTGTTTTTAGGGTTCAAGATTTTGGGTTTAGGGTATTTTCGGGGCTTAGGGTTTAGGGGAACTTTGGGGGTTTTGAGGGTTTCAAGGTTTAGGGTTTCAGGGTCTAGGGCCTATGGCTTTTGGTTCAGGCTTTAGGGGTCAGGGTTTGGGATTCCCCTGAACCCTAAAGCCCACATGCTGAAGACCCAAACACTACACCCTCAAGAACCCCAACCTCCTAAACCCCAAACCCTAAACCCCAAATCCAAAAACACAAATCCTAACCCCCAAGCCCCCAAACCCCTTTACCCCAAACCCCTCAACCCCTAAACGCCCTAAACCGCAAACTCCTGGACTCCAAGCCCTGAAACCATAGACCCCTGACACCCAAGTCCCACCCCCCAACCCTGAACCCCAAACCCTAGACCCCAAACCCTAGAACCCAAATCCGAAGAAGCCCAAACCCCTAAACCTGTAGTCCTAAACTGAAAAACCTAATTCCTAGTCCCTTAAAGCCTCAAACCCTAAACCCCAAAAACCCTAAACTGGGTTTCTGGCTGCTGGCATCTCCTTGTCTGGAGCTATGGATTTCGGGTTTAGGGTTGAGGAGTTTCGGGTTTCGGGTTTAGTGTTGAGGCTCTAGCGGGTTTTGAAATAGGTTCTCGGCTTTGGGGGTTTTAGCATTGAAGGTTTTGGGGGCTTTAGGGGTTTTAGGGGTTTAGCGGTTCAGGGTTTAAGGATGTAGGGTTTTAGGAGTTCAAGGGTTCAGGGTTTTAGGGTTCAGGGTGTTGGGGTTCTGGGTTCAGGATCGGGGAAACACAACAACACAGCACCTACTCAGAGATCAGGGTAAAACCGCTGCGCCTACTAGAAGGGAGCTAAGAATAGATCAAGAAATAAATTCCCTGAAACATGAATAAACAGGTTTCGGGAGGTTTAGGGGATTTGGTGTTTAGCCCCTGAAACCCTAAATTCTAGACTCTTAAACCCTAAAACCTGAACCATAAGCTCTAGACCCAAACCCCTCAGACCCGAAACTCTGACCCCTAAACCCTGAACACTGATCCCTGATCCCTGATCCCTGATCCCTGAACCCTGAACCCTGAACCCTGAACCCTGAACCCTGAACCCTGAACCCTAAACCCTAAACCCTAAACTGAACCTGGAATTTGTTTGCTCCTGCACAACTGCCGCGGGCTCCGTCGATGGAGCCGCCAGGCCTGAGGGCAGGGTTTTGGGCTTGGGGTTTTAGGGCTTAGGGCTTAGGGCTCAGGGCTTAGGGCTTAGGGCTTAGGGTTTAGGGTTTAGGGTTTAGGGGCCAGAGTTTCGGGTTTAGGGCTTAGGAGTTTCGGGTTTTAAGGCGTTAGGATGGCTTTGAAGGCTTTCGGGTTCAGAGCTTCATTTCTATAAGCTTGATCCGGAACTTCCAAGGACCTACCGGAAGACGCCAGCCTGCAATCCGGTTCAGAAAAGCCGTCAAATGCACCGAGAGAGATTTAGGGATCAAGGTTTCAGGGTTTAGGGTTTTAGGCGTTTAGGGTTTTCGGGTGTGGGGATTAAGGTTTAGGGTCTATGGTTCAGGGTCTAGGGCTTGAGGGTTTGAGGGTTCTTGGGTTTAGGGTTTTAAGGTTTTAGTGTTTAGGATTTTAGGATTTTAGGGTTGTCGATTTTAGGTGGATAGTGTTGGGTTTTAGTGTGTAGGGGTTAGTTTTTTTTTTTTTTTTTGGGGGGGGAGCTTGCGGTGTTGGGCTTAGGGTTTTAGTGTGTTGGGTTACGGTGCAGGGTCTACAGGGTTCCTGGTATCTTCGCAACGTGGCAGGCTTCACAGCGAAAACTTTGGAAGGTCCTGAACCCCAAGAAGCAAACCAGGATAGCTGCATGGTCCCCGATATGGGGTTATCGGTTTAGGGTTTAGGGTGTAGGGCTTAGGGAAATATACCTACCAGGTTCCCTAAACCCTAAACCCTAAACCCTAAACCCTAAACCCTAAACACTAAACCCTAAACCCTAAACCCTAAACCCTTTTTTTCCTAAACCCTAAATCCCAAACCCTGCTTAGAAAGTCCCCCGATCCTGTAAGAACCCTAAACCCTGAACCCTCGAAGCCGGGCTGAGAGTGTCTTAGGGTTGTTACTTTCGGGTTTAGGGCTTAGCAACCGTTCGGCACGACACGCGGCACGCGCGTCTCGGGACGCGGTCCGGCACGTGGCCGCTGACCCCCCTCGGCACGCAGCCTGTTCCAGGTCTATATAAAGCGACGCGGTGCTCGTGTGCGTTTCTAGGAGGTGATAAAACGCACTGGTACTTGTGTTTCGAGTTTAGGGTTTAGGGGCTCTCTCCCACAGTTCGCTCCTTCCCCTCCCGTTCCCCTCCCCTCCCCTCCGTTTCCCTCCAATGACCCTTAAGCTCCGTCCAAAAAGGCTCTGTGCGTTTCTGGAGGCCTGGAAAACGCACGTGAGCTTTCGGGTTTAGGATTCAGGGAAGCACCTGGAGCCTCTTCAGCAGCTTTAGGGTCTTGTGAGTGAGTTTAGGCTTTAGGGGCTCGCTCCCACTGTTCGCTCCTTCCCCTCCCGGTCCCCTCCCCTCCCCTCCGTTTCCCTCCAATGACCCTTAAGCTCCGTCCAAAAAAGGCTCTGTGCGTTTCGGGAGGCCTGGAAAACGCACGTGAGCTTTCGGGTTTAGGATTCAGGGAAGCACCTGGAGCCTCTTCATCAGCTTTAGAGGGTCTTGTGAATGAGTTTAGGCTTTAGGGGCTGACTCCCACAGTTCGCTCCTTCCTCTCCCGGTCCCCTCCCCTCCCCTCCGTTTCCCTCCAATGACCCTTAAGCTCCGTCCAAAAAGGCTCTGTGCGTTTCTGGAGGCCTGGAAAACGCACGTGAGCTTTCGGGTTTAGGATTCAGGGAAGCATCTGGAGCCTCTTCATCAGCTTTAGAGGGTCTTGTGAATGAGTTTAGGCTTTAGGGGCTGACTCCCACAGTTCGCTCCTTCCCTCCAATGACCCTTAAGCTCCGTCCAAAAAGGCTCTGTGCGTTTCGGGAGGCCTGGAAAACGCACGTGAGCTTTCGGGTTTAGGATTCAGGGAAGCACCTGGAGCCTCTTCAGCAGCTTTAGGGTCTTGTGAATGAGTTTAGGCTTTAGGGGCTGACTCCCACAGTTCGCTCCTTCCTCTCCCGGTCCCCTCCCCTCCCCTCCGTTTCCCTCCAATGGCCCTTAAGCTCCGTCCAAAAAGGCTCTGTGCGTTTCTGGAGGCCTGGAAAACGCACGTGAGCTTTCGGGTTTAGGATTCAGGGAAGCACCTGGAGCCTCTTCAGCAGCTTTAGGGTCTTGTGAGTGAGTTTAGGCTTTAGGGGCTCGCTCCCACTGTTCGCTCCTTCCCCTCCCGGTCCCCTCCCCTCCCCTCCGTTTCCCTCCAATGACCCTTAAGCTCCGTCCAAAAAAGGCTCTGTGCGTTTCGGGAGGCCTGGAAAACGCACGTGAGCTTTCGGGTTTAGGATTCAGGGAAGCACCTGGAGCCTCTTCATCAGCTTTAGAGGGTCTTGTGAATGAGTTTAGGCTTTAGGGGCTGACTCCCACAGTTCGCTCCTTCCTCTCCAGGTCCCCTCCCCTCCCCTCCGTTTCCCTCCAATGACCCTTAAGCTCCGTCCAAAAAGGCTCTGTGCGTTTCTGGAGGCCTGGAAAACGCACGTGAGCTTTCGGGTTTAGGATTCAGGGAAGCATCTGGAGCCTCTTCATCAGCTTTAGAGGGTCTTGTGAATGAGTTTAGGCTTTAGGGGCTCCCCTCCCCTCCGTTTCCCTCCAATGACCCTTAAGCTCCGTCCAAAAAGGCTCTGTGCATTTCTGGAGGCCTGGAAAACGCACGTGAGCTTTCGGGTTTACGATTCAGGGAAGCACCTGGAGCCTCTTCATCAGCTTTAGGGTCTTGTGAATGAGTTTAGGCTTTAGGGGCTCGCTCCCACTGTTCCTCCTTCCCCTCCCGGTCCCCTCCCCCCCCCTCCGTTTCCCTCCAATGACCCTTAAGCTCCGTCCAAAAAGGCTCTGTGCGTTTCTGGAGGCCTGGAAAACGCACGTGAGCTTTCGGGTTTAGGATTCAGGGAAGCACCTGGAGCCTCTTCATCAGCTTTAGGGTCTTGTGAGTGAGTTTAGGCTTTAGGGGCTCGCTCCCACAGTTCGCTCCTTCCCCTCCCGTTCCCCTCCCCTCCCCTCCGTTTCCCTCCAATGACCCTTAAGCTCCGTCCAAAAAGGCTCTGTGCGTTTGTGGAGGCCTGGAAAACGCACGTGAGCTTTCGGGTTTCTAGGATTCAGGGAAGCATCTGGAGCCTCTTCATCAGCTTTAGAGGGTCTTGTGAATGAGTTTAGGCTTTAGGGGCTGACTCCCACAGTTCGCTCCTTCCTCTCCCGGTCCCCTCCCCTCCCCTCCGTTTCCCTCCAATGGCCCTTAAGCTCCGTCCAAAAAGGCTCTGTGCGTTTCTGGAGGCCTGGAAAACGCACGTGAGCTTTCGGGTTTATAGGATTCAGGGAAGCATCTGGAGCCTCTTCATCAGCTTTAGAGGGTCTTGTGAATGAGTTTAGGCTTTAGGGGCTGACTCCCACAGTTCGCTCCTTCCTCTCCCGGTCCCCTCCCCTCCCCTCCGTTTCCCTCCAATGGCCCTTAAGCTCCGTCCAAAAAGGCTCTGTGCGTTTCTGGAGGCCTGGAAAACGCCCGTGAGCTTTCGGGTTTAGGATTCAGGGAAGCACCTGGAGCCTCTTCATCAGATTTAGGGTCTTGTGAGTGAGTTTAGGCTTTAGGGGCTCGCTCCCACAGTTATAGTTGGCCATGTTCCTGTGCGTTCTTAGAGGGCCTGAAAACGCATGGGGACGTTCCCTTTCTGTGCAGAATAGCTCTTGATTTCAGCACGTGCGTGCTGGAGACGCAAGTTTCCAGCACGCGCGTACGGAACGCCGGCACGCGCGTATCGAAGCAGCTTTGGTTTAGGGTTTAGGGTTTAGGGTTTAGGGTTTAGGGTTTAGGGTTTAGGGTTTAGGGTTTAGGGTTTAGGGTTTAGGGTTTAGGGTTTAGGGTTTAGGGTTTAGGGTTTAGAGTTTAGGGTTTAGGGTTTAGGGTTTAGGGTTTAGGGTTTAGGGTTTAGGGTTTAGGGTTTAGGGTTTAGGGTTTAGGGTTTAGGGTTTAGGGTTTAGGATGGTCCCATATTATGGGCCCTTCCTTGATTGGGGAACCCTCATATACCCCTTATCTACCCTATTAAACTCAAGGGCCCACACTTCAGAACCCTTTAAAGAAGGTAAGGGGCCATGTTGAGGGACAATGTAGCTACCCAAGGAGGATATGTAAGAGGGAGACTACCCACCTGATATGGGCTTAGGATTTAGGTTGGGGATTTGAGGTTTGGCCATTAAAAAATGCTTTCAGGTTCACGTGATCACGTCTTGTAGGCATACCGTTTGTCCTGTGCCACTTATGACATCATCAAGAGGTTGCAACAGAGAACAACGGAAACTCGACACTCTGCAAGCTGTTGGGGAGCTGGATCCCCTGTAAGTCCTGGCGGCAGCCAAACTTCAACGCCTGCAGGGTGGTGGGCAGCTGGATCCCACGCAAGCTCTGGTCAAACGCACGGCCCAACGTCAACGTCTGCAGGGTGCTGGGCAGCTGGATCCCATGCAAGCTCTGGTTGAAGTGGCCGCCAAACGTCAACGTCTGCAGGGTGCTGGGCAGCTGGATCCCCTCCAAGCTCTGGTTGAACTCTCTGCCAAACGTCAACCTCTGCAGGGTGCTGGGCAGCTGGATCCCGTCCAAGCTTTGGTTGAACGCGTCGCCAAACCTCAACGTCTGCAGGGTGCTGGGCAGCTGGATCCCCTCCAAGCTCTGGTTGAATGCTTCGCCAAACGTCAATGTCTGCAGGGTGCTGGGCAGCTGGATCCCCTTCAAGCTCTGGTTGAACCAGCGGCCAAGCTTCAACGTCTGCAGGGTGCTGGGCAGCTGGATCCCCTGCAAGCTCTGGTTGAACGCGTCACCAAAAGTTAACGTCTGCAGGGTGCTGGGCAACTGGATCCCCTCCAAGCTCTGGTTGAACTCTCTGCCAAACGTCAACGTCTGCAGGGTGCTGGGCAGCTGGATCCCCGCCAAGCTCTGGTTGAACAAGTGGCCAAACTTCAACGTCGGCAGGGTGCTGGGCAGCTGGATCCCGTCCAAGCTTTGGTTGAAAGCGCCGCCCAACGTCAACGTCTGCAGGGTGCTGGGCAGCTGGATCCCTTCCAAGCTTTGGTTGAAAGCGCCGCTCAACGTCAACGTCTGCAGGGTGCTGGGCAGCTGGATCCCATGCAAGCTCTGGTTGAACTTGCCGCCAAACTTCAATGTCTGCAGGGTGCTGGGCAGCTGGATTCGCTCGAGCTCCAAGCTCTGGTTGAAGCGGTGTGCAAACGTCAACTTCTGCAGGGTGCTGGGCAGCTGGATCCCATGCAAACTCTGGCTGAACGCGTGGCCAAACTTCAACGTCTGCAGTGTGCTGGGCAGCTGGATCCCGTCCAAGCTTTGGTTGAAAGCGCCGCCCAACGTCAACGTCTGCAGGGTGCTGGGCAGCTGGATCCCTGCCAAGCTTTGGTTGAACTCTCTGCCAAACGTCAACGTCTGCAGGGTGCTGGGCAGCTGGATCCCATGCAAGCTCTGGTTGAACTTGCCGCCAAACTTCAATGTCTGCAGGGTGCTGGGCAGCAAGATCCCCTCCAAGCTCTGGTTGAACTTTTCGCCAAACGTCAACGTCTGCAGGGTGCTGGGCAGCTGGATCCCCTCCAAGCTCTGGTTGAACCATCGGTCAAACGTCAACGTTTGCAGGGCGCTGGGCAGCTGGATCCCATGCAAGCTCTGGTTGAATGCTTCGCCAAACGTCAACGTCTGCAGGGTGCTGGGCAGCTGGATCCCCTCCAAGCTCTGGTTGAAATAGCCGCCAAACGCCAACGTTTGCAGGGTGCTGGGCAGCTGGATCCCATGCAAGCTCTGGTTGAACGTGCCGCCAAAAGTTAAGGTTTTCAGGGTGCTGGGCAGCTGGATCCCCTCCAAGCTCCGGTTGATTCTTAAGGTCAAGGAAACGATTTCATTGAGAGCGCACGTATCCGCAGGATTGAAGGCTTTCTTTGCAAGCGCATTTTCCAAACCCACCGCGGCCCGACCCGCACCGAAGCGTTGAGCCACGTACGTGAGTTCGTCGTTCCTCACCTGTTCCAGCAGAGGCCCACTCAGATCGAGCACGCCGCCGCCGGAGGTCAGCATGAGCGACTCCGCTGGGCGGCCGACTTCGGCTGCAACCGCTTCCACCACTTTCCAGCCCATTGCCATAGGGTCTACATCGACCTGAACAGCATAGCCTCCGAGACCGCTGATGCTGAGGCGTCGCTTGCCTGTACTTCCGGACTGTGAAGCCACATGCCTGGCATTTCCGAGCGCGTGGTCAGACTCTGCTGCCTCCTTGGCTTCGCTCATGTCGCTCCTGGCTCCTGGTGCGCGACCGGTCTTGAAACTGAACGGCTGAAGGGACACGTGCACGGACATGCGCGGGGGAGAGGTAGCCCCCCCTCCCCACCCTCCCGAAAAACCCGAGTTGACTATTGTAAGGCCTTTCATGAGAGGTGTAGGAGTAGGGCTTAAGGTTGTGGGATGTATAGGGTCAGGTATAGGGCTCAGGGAAAACACCAACACCCAAACTCGACGCTGGAGTGCGTTTTGAATTTCGGTGTTTGTTTATGGGTTTCCAATCCCCCAAGCTGTCACCCCGCCTTGAACCCCAAGCCCTGAACCCTATACACCCTAAACCCTAAACCCCATATACCATAAACCCTAAACCCCAAACCCTAAGCCCTGAAGCCCAAACCCCAAGCATAAGCTCCGCAGAACCACGGCCTTCGGAGGCTTCTGCAACGTTGGCTGTCGGGAGGATGTCCCCCAGCACCTGGTGTCCGCAAGGTTGACAGAAAGGGGCGAAGGGCCCCAGTTCAAGTTTCGGGTTTAGGGTTTGGGGTTTAGGGTTTAGGGTTTGGGGTTTGGGGTTTAGGGTTTAGGGCTTGGGGTTTAGGGTTTAGGGTTGCCCAAGTTCAACCCCATAGAGGGGTGTAGGGTTGCCCTAATTCAACCCTCGAACCCTCCTTAAGTATCCCTAGAGCATGAAGGAGGGAGTAGGGTAATAGTGTTAATCAAAGCTTGCGTCTTCTCCTTGGGGTAGCCACATGGTCCCCTATTTTGTTATATGCCCAGATTATACCCTAGAAAACCCGAGGGGCCGTACTTCAGAACCCTGAAAGAAAGAAGGTGAGGGGGGGGGGGCATATTTAGGGACCCCGTAACTTCCCCCATTGGGTTTCGATGGTCCTTCTTTTCTCCTAAACCCTAAACCCTAAACCCTAAACCCTAAACCCTAAACCCTAAACCCTAAACCCTAAACCCTAAACCCTAAACCCTAAACCCTAAACCCTAAACCCTGAACCCTACGCGAAACCCTAAACCCTATACCCTGACCCCAAACCCCACACTCTGAACCGGGTTGAAAGTGGCACAGTAGACTTGAGGTGACGGGTGTAACTGGAGGGATCGGGCGGCGTGCTGTAGGGCCCAGGGGTTAAGGTTTTGGGGTTGCGGGCTTTGAGGGTTTAGGGCTTGAGGATTCTGGGGGGGTTTAGGGTTTAGTAATAGGGTTTAAGGTTTAGGTGGCTTCAGGGCTTGAGGGCTTATTGTTGGACTTAAATGGTTCGGGGTGTGGAGGCTTGCGTTCGGGCCTTCAGAGCTTCAGCAAATTGCTGAAGCTCCTAAAACCCGAATGAACCCAGAGACTTAATTAGGCAATTTAGGGTTTAGGGTTTAGGGTTTAGGGTTTAGGGTTTAGGGTTTAGGGTTTAGGGTTTAGGGTTTAGGGTTAATATTCATGTTTCATATAACGAACCCTCTTTTGCGTTAAGGAGGAGAATTAAGGGGTATTGGAGTCTCTGGGAAGCCAGCTTCCAGAAAAAGGTAGGGGCCCGCGCTTCTTCCCAACGCTTCGCCTATCGAATTGCGGCGGTTTCTCAATTTCTGTGGCCTTTCGGCTTCCGGGCGTAGGGAAGTAAGGTTCTTATATGAAGTAGGGTATATATTTCTTTGTACCCCCAAAAGGACACCAGGTATATGCACTCACCACTATTAAAAAGGAACCTTCCTTATAAACACTCACCAAGAACAGTAATATATACCCTGCTTCATATAGGGCTCTTGAGGGAGGGGGGGTTCAAAGGGGGGTATGTAACCCAAGGTTCCCTCGTGCTCCCCGCTGCTCGTCGCTAAGGCTCCCGGAAGGTTTGCTCGGTGCCTATCCCCCATGAACCCCCTCCCTTAAGCAGCCTAGGTTTAGGGTTTAGGGTTTAGGGTTTAGGGTTTAGGGTTTAGGGTTTAGGGTTTAGGGTTTAGGGTTTCGGGTTTAGGGTTTAGGGTTTAGGTTATTTTGTATAGGGTTCTGGCTTAAAGTTCCCTCCACCCTAATTTTTTGAACCCTAGGGCCCTAGGGAAATCTTGAGGTTTAGAACGTTTGGTGTGGCTCTACGCGTTGGGAGCTTAGGTGCCTCGGAAGAGGCTTCTGCACCCCAAAGGTTCAACCCGTGGTTAGAGTTTGGGGTTTGCGGTTTAGGGTTAAGGGTTGAGGGTTTCGGGGTTCGGGGTTAGGGCTTACAAAGCCTTTCTTCTTAGGGAAATTCCATGCTCCCTTCTATGGGAACACTTGCATATCCCTTATACAACCCCCGGGCCCATACTGCGGAGACCTCGAAAGAAGGCAAGGGACCATCATACGGGACCACGCAAATTCCCCTAGCCAATAATTGCAGAGTACTTCTTAAGTCTTCAGCTTTAGGATTTTTTTCAATCGTGATAAGACCAAATACTTGGAGGCTCATGGTGCTGAACAACCCAATCATAACTGTACCAATCCTAACCATATTAGGGCACTTAAAGGCTTTATAAGTGGGTGATAAGTACAGTTTGTATTGGGATATAAGTGCCCTGAACCACCAAGTAAGATATACAGAGGATTTCCCTAAACCCTAAACCCTAAACCCTAAACCCTAAACCCTAAACCCTAAACCCTAAACCCTAAACCCAGAGAGTCTCCCAAATCAGGGGTATTGGAGTCTCTGGGGCTATATCACATGGGAAGGGTCCCCGGCCATGCTAACTGTGCAGTTCGGTTTAGGGTTTAGGGTTTAGGGTTTAGGGTTTAGGGTTTAGGGTTTAGGGTTTAGGGTTTAGGGTTTAGGGTTTAGGGTTTAGGGTTTAGGGTTTAGGGTTCAGGGTAGTGCAAGGACATGCAACCTCTGTGATCGTTCTTACCGCCCAACATAGGGCCCTCACAAAGGGAGGGCCCTGCAACCCCGAAAAGCCCACAAGCCTCCTAGCAATTAAAACAAACTAAGCTCTGAAACCCTAAGCCAAAGCAAAGCCGTCATTTTTCTAAAGCTCTGAAACGCTCCAACTCTAAACCCCAACTTAAAAGCCTACACACTCAACTCCTAAAACCCTGAAGAGCTGGCACCCCAACCCCAGGCCCAAAAACCCTAAACCTTACCCCCCAAACCCTAAACCAAGAGCAGTGTGGCTTCTCTGAGAAAGTGGCCACAGGACGATCAGCGTCTGCGGCGCCCAGACTTTGCCGTGGCATGCAGCCTACGGTGGAAGGGTTTCGGGGTTTAGGGTTTAGGGCTTGGGGGACTTCAAGTTTTTTGGCTTTATGGTGCCGAAATAGGCCTTATGGCTCAGGATTTAGGGTAAGTTTACGGCTACAGTTTAAGGTTTAAGTTTGGGGCACACCATATGCCCCAAGCCCCAGCCCACAAACCCTAAACCTAGACCTTTAACACTCCCCAGAGGGAGAAGAGGGAGGAGTGTAGGATGAAGCCAGAGCCCTCAAATCAACCCTTCAGAAAAAACAAAGAATCCAAAGCCCTAAACCTAAACCCTCAACCCCTAAACCCTAAACCCTAAGCCCCCCCAAGCCCTAAACCCTAAACACCCCCCAAGCCCTATAGAAACCCTAAACCCCTGAACCCAAACTCTAAACCCTAAACTCCAAACCCTCAGCCCTTTGGCCCAAGCCAACCTTCAAGGCAAACACCCAATCCCCGGGTCTGGTAGGCCTGGATTCTTGGAGTCAGCCTCAGGGTTTGGGGTTTAGGGTGTAGGGTTTAGGGCTAGGGTTTAGGGTTTAGGGTTTAGGGGTTTAGGGTATAGGGTATCGGGTTTAGGGTATAGGGTTCAGGGTTTAGGGCTTCGGGCGCAGTGATGTATTGGCTTGAGAGTTGAGGGCTTTAGGTTTATGGAAGGGGTTGGCGCAGCGAGCTTGGGCAGATCGGATAGGGCCTGTCTCGAAATTGTATGAGCGACGGGCTTTAACAAGCTTCCTTTTCTAGGTTGCCCTGTAACCTAGGATTGAAAGGGTGCACTTTTTGGGGTTTATAAGGGAACCTACAGCCCGCAAAAAGGACAGGGTACTAATGGGGCATCCTAGTCTTAGCGCCCAACAGATAAGGAAAGCACATAATGGCGATCAGGAAGGTTCTTCATGATCGTCATACTACTAGCACGAAGAGGGATACGAATATGATTCACACAATGACATGTCAACAAAATATGGGTTTGTTCAAAAATGGGGGGGGGGGGAGGCGACAGGTGTTGGGACAAGGGTATGTTGCGTGGGTATGTTTCGGGGTATGTTTCGCGGCATCATGAGCTACTTTGGATGCAATTTTCGGGGGTCTCGGGGGTATGTTTCGGGGCATGTTTCGCCGGGTGCAACCCGCGTGCTCTTCTTAAACCTGAGCCCCTCAAAAACGAACGAAGCCATATAGGCATTTACGAAAATAAGGGACTAGGTTTAGGGTTTAGGGTTTAGGGTTTAGGGTTTAGGGTTTAGGGTTTAGGGTTTAGGGTTTAGGGTTTAGGGTTTAGGGACTATACCCCAAATAGTAGCATGCCCTTAGAATCAGCACCCAAGAAGGGACCCCTACTTTCGGAAACCCCCGTATGAGTAACAACAATGCAAGAACACCACGAAGGACACAGAAAAAACCAGAGAGACCATTACACAGGACCCTGTAGAGTTCCCGATGTGCAAAATCCCTAAACCCTAAACTCTGAACCCTAACCCTAAACCCTAAACTCTAAACCCTAAACGCATGAGTCTAGGCTTAGGGTGCAAGACATGAGGCATTCCCGAAATCTAGGGATCGCGTCTTCAGAGCCTTTGTGAAGGGAAGCCTGCGACTTATTACTAGTAGTATTGTTATTAGTAATGTTGTTGTTCGTACTGTTGTTACTACGATTGTCACGATTACTATTATTCTTATTTCTATTGTTACAACTATCATGGTTTTTGTTGTTTTTTTTGGGGGGGTGTAAAAGCGGTACACCTCCTGCAGGAAGCACCCAGAGCACCCCTGATTACACCGACGCAACGCGCACAAAAGCCACCCCGATCTAATGATATCCTAAACCCGAAACCCGAAGCCCTAAACCCTAAACCCTAAACCCTAAACCCTAAACCCTGTTGCCCGCCAACGGGCCCGGTATTAAAAGTATGTAACAAAAGCTAGGCAGCGAATGTACCCCACAAGATGCAAAGCCCGTACGGGAAACCGCAATTTTTGCGCAGAGGGACTAAAGGCCTCCAGCAGACCCCCAAGCCCCAAGCCCCAAGCCCCAAGCCCCAAGCCCCAAACCCTAAACCCTAAACCCTAAACCCTAAACCCCAAACCCTAAACCCTAAACCCTAAACCCTAAACCCTACAAGCATGGGTGACGAAAGGCCTGCAGCAGACCCCAACCCCCAATCCCCACAGCCTAGACCCTAAACCCTAAACCCTAAACCCTAAACCCTAAACCCTAAACCCTAAACCCTAAACCATTATAGGTTTTGGAGCCTCCGAGCCTTACCTACAGCCTAAAGAGCATCCTCGGTTCCCAAACACTCAAAGCCCCCAACTCCTTAGGGGGGGAGGGGGGTCATTGGCGCTTAGCGCTTAGTGTCTATATATAGTAGGGTTTAGGGTTTAGGGTTTAGGGTTTAAGGTTTAGGGTTTAGGGCCTATTTATAGGGCTTAGGGTTTAAGGTCGGGGTTTAGGGTCTGGGGGGTTTAGTGTTCAGGGATTAGGGCTTACACATAGGGTTTATAGTCTAGGGTCCAAAAGCAAACGTGTGTGTGTATATATATATATATGTACACATGGGGTGCAAGGTCCAAAAACTAAACAAGTGTGTGTGTGTGTGTATACATATATATGCGTGTGTACACATGTCGTGTAAGCACCTGTCAGGGTCCCTTTGGCGCACGCCCTCAACCCCAAACCCTCAACACTAAACCCTAAACCCTAAACCTTAAACCCCAACCTCTTCGGTGCCACAAAGTTGCATCGGCACTGTCTTGGCAGGCCCCTGGCACGGGTAAAGCCGTGAGACCAGGTTTCAATCCGTTGGGCCCCCGAACCCGAAACCCTAAAACCTAAACCCTGAACCCTAAACCCTAAACCCTAAACCCTAAACCCTAAACCCTAAACCCTAAACCCCAAACCCTAGCTCTGAACTCCAAACCATTCTGGAGCGTCATGGTAGGGCCTGGCGTTTGGGTTCGAGGGTCTGAGGCTTTGTCTCTCTTGCGCTGTGCTCAAGGTTTAGGGTTTAGGGTTTAGGGTTTAGGGTTTAGGGTTCAGGGTTTAGGGTTTAGGGTTTAGGGTTTAGGGTGTAGTAGGGGGTTTAGGGTTTCAGGTTTTAGAGTTTAGGGTTTCGGGTTTGGTTTTGAGTGCAGGCGCTTGCCGTGGGTCTAGGTTCTATGCCGGCTCATGGGCCGTCTCACCACGTCGTTGTAGACACATGCCCAAACCGGCTTAGCTAGACCCCTCCAATGATCCAATGACAAGAGCTTCCGCATCGTGAAATTTGACTATTATATAGTAGAAGCTTACTTCAGGGGAATACCTCTTCCGCTAGCCAGGCCAGCGCGGGTCTTCGCCGTACTCACTTATAGTATGTGGTATGTGAGAGAACTTCCGCACCGGTGATGTGTGCCCCCGGGGGGAGTAAACCAACTAGGGCCCTCTTCAAATCAGTCTATACACGGTGTCTATAAGGGGATTACGAAAATAGGGGATCCCCAATATAGACCCCCAAATAGTAGGATCCCCTTAAAAAAAAAAAAAAAAAACTTAGAAAAAGGACCCCAAAAAGGAACCCCCTGACATCGGAATCCCCCCCCCCCCCCCCCCCATATCGGAATAGCACGCTGTCTGCTGGCTGGTCGACAGCTGTGCCATGCTGCAGACAAGTTTAAACCTTTCCAACCAAAACTGCATGAACCCTGAAGCCTAAAGCCTAAAGCCTAAACCCTAAACCCCAAACCCTAAACCCTAAACCCTAAACCCGAAACCCTAAACCAAACCCTAAACCCTAAACCCAATGCCGTAAGGCTCATGATGGTACGCCTTGAAAGAGGTCGGCCACGAAGCCGGACAGCTCTTGCCAATGGTCTTCGAACCTGGGCTGCAACTCTTGTTTGGGGTTTAGGGTTTAGGGTTTAAGGTTAGGGTTTAGGGTTTACGGTTTAGGGTTGAGGGTTGAGGGTTTAGGGTTTAGTAAGGGTTTAGTAAGGGTTTAGGGTTTAGGGCTTCTTGAAGCACATCCTCCAAGCAATCTGCGCACCCTCATCGCAAGAGGACATGGCTGACTGCCAGAAGGGGGCGGTCAGCAAAGCGAAAGGTCTAGGGTTTACGGTTTGGGGTTTAGGGTTTAGGATCACAGACCCTTAAACCCTCCGCGCCCAAAATGCCTCCTTAACCCCCCCCCCCCCCCCCTCCAAGTTGTCAAAAACACTACATCCTCACAAGCTTACATCCTGCATCCCCTACGTAAACCCTGACATCCGACATGCCCGACAACCCTCCCCACCCCCACCCATCCACACACACACAACTTAAATCCTGCAACCCTGGTCCGTAAACCGACCCCCTGAACCCCTGTTACACCCCACCCTACATCCTAAGTCCCTCAACCCCCCCCCCCCCCCCCCCAATTCGCCCCCTAAAGCCTACACCCAACCTCAACCCTAAACCTTAAAACCCCCTCGAACTCTAAACCCGAACTTTAAACCCCACCCTAAACCCCTAACCCTAAACCCTAAACGCTAAACCTTAAACCCTAAACCCTTTACCCTTAACCCTTAACTCTAAACCCTAAGCCCTAAACCCTTAAACCCTAAACCACTCTTTCATATATAATATAAATGTTAATGGCTTTGCGGGCAAGGTCCGAAAATTAGTGGGCAAGGTCCGAAAATTAGCGGGCAAGGTCCGAAAGTTAGCGGGCAAGGTCCGAAAATCAGCGGGCAAGGTCCGAAAATCAGTGGGCAAGGTCCATTGGCTGCCCCACGACCTTGCCCACTAATTTTCGGACCTTGCCCGCTGACCCACCACCTTGCCCACTGATTTTCGGACCTTGCCCACTAATTTTCGGACCTTGCCCGCTAATTTTCGGACCTTGCCCGCTAATTTTCGGACCCGGGAAAGGCCCGAGAATTAGCGGGCAAGGTCCGAAAATTAGCGGGCAAGGTCCGAAAATTAGCGGGCAAGGTGGGAAAATTAGCGGCAAGGTCCGAAAACTAGCGGGCAAGGTCCGAAAATCAGTGGGCAAGGTCCGAAAATTAGTGGGCAAGGTCCGAAAATTAGCGGGCAAGGTCCAGTGGGCAGGTCCGAAAATTCGTGGGCAAGGCCCCCCCCCACCCCCCCCACCCCCCCCTTCCTCCCGCAACGGGTGTTGGTCAGTTGAAAACGTGTCTGACTTGGGTAGGTAAAACTCTTTGGGGTAGGATGAAAACCTTATATTTTCTTTCCGTTGCCTGAACACACTACTGGCCTAGTAAATGCTCGAACTTGAGATGCTGAACCCCTAACCCTAAACCCTAAACCCTAAACCCCTGGGTCTGCCAGCTTCTCGTCTTCAGTGCTGGCCCCCATACGTCGGTCGACGAGGAAGCCAAGCCCGGCGCTGCTCCTTGGCGTGCTGAGGTTGAGGGTTGAGGGTTGAGGGTTGAGGGTTGGGGGTTGAGGGTTGAGGGTTGAGGGTTGAGGGTTGAGGGTTGAGGGTTTGGGGTTTGGGGTTTGGGGTTTGGGGTTTGGGGTTTGGGGTTTGGGGTTTAGGGTTTAGGGTTTAGGGACTCTGTGGGGTGTTAGGTGGGCGGAGGACAGAAGAGACATCTAGGCTTGTCATGCTTGCGGAGTAGGGTTTAGGGCTTGTCGTAGGGTTTAGGGTTTAGGGTTTAGGGTTTAGGGTTTAGGGTTTAGGGTTTAGGGTTTAGGGTTTAGGGTTTAGGGTTTAGGGTTTAGGGTTTAGGGTTAGGGTCCTGGCTTTCACCAAGCTAGGGCCCCAAAGTGGCACCCTATATGCATACATCTGCAAGAGCCCGAAAGCCCTAACCCTAAACCCTATAAACCCTAAACCAAAAACCCCAAAAAAGGCGCTGAAACCCGCAAAACACCTGGAACACGTGAAGCCCTCAAGCGAAAACAACAAACAAGGACAATTTGGACTCTGGAGTCTGCAAAAAATGCGAAAAAGGGTGTAGGGTTTAGGGTTTAGGGCTTAGGGTTTAGGGCTTCGGGCTGAGGGTTTAGGGTTAAGGGTTTAGGGTTTGGGGCTTAGGGTTTAACTCTAAAACCCTTAACTCTCATCGCTCAAACCCTATACCAACCTCTCAGCCCCAAATTCGAAAACAGTAAACCCGCAATCTAAAGACCCTCAACCCTAAACCCCAAAAAACCCTCATCCTAAAACCTTCAACCCAAAAACCCTGAAACCCTGAACCTTGAACCCTAAAGCCCTATATCCCTAAAACCCCAAAACCCTAGAACCCCTCCACCCTAAACCCTCAGCCCTAAACCCTGAACAACGTAAGACCCTGAGACCCTAAACCCTAAACTCCTCAGAGCCTACATAGAACCCAAAAACCCAAAAACTAAAGCCCTCGTAGGGTGTTGCCCCTAAAACCCTACAACCCTCAACCCTAACAATCACTAAACCCTAACCCTAAACCCTAAACCCTAAACCCTAAACCCTAAACCCTAAACCCTAAACCCTAAACCCTAAACCCTAAACCCCCAACAAAAAACCGGACCAAGGCCCGCGCTGGTCTGAGAGGCGCCTCCAGAGGAAGAGGGCGGTCGGGCCGACGACCCAGATGAAGAGGATCAGCTGCGCGAAGCTTTTTTTGGGGGATGTTAGGGTTTAGGGTTTAGGGATTAGGGCTTAAGGTTTAGGGTGCAGGGTTTAGGGTTTAGGGTTTAGGGGTTAGGGGTTTAGGGTTCAGGGTCTTGTCACATGTCAGCTTTCAGCAATATGCCGGACTCAATCAGAAATGGAAGGTTTCCCAATAAGGGTGGGTTTACGGTTTAGGGTTTAGGGTTTGTTATAGGGTTTAGGGTTTAGGGTTTTGTTGTAGGGTTCTTAAGGGAGGAGGTTCAAGGGGGGTATGTGACCCAACGTTCCTTAACACTCCGTAGAGTTTTTTAGGCCCCCGAAGCTTCCCCAAGGTTCCCGATAGGTACCCCCCCCTTGAACCCCTCCCTTAAGAACCCTATGAGGGATGTAACATGAGGGGTTTCGAGGCATGCCGCGAGGTGCTGGATGATCTGATGCTCGGTTCTTGCGCGCAACGCTGCCGAGCCTAAACCCTCAACCCTCAACCCTCAACCCTCAACCCTCAACCCTCAACCCTCAACCCTAAACCCTAAACCCTAAACCTTAAACCCTAAACCCTAAACCCTAAACCCTAAACCCTAAACCCTAAACCCGAAACCTGAGAGGCCCAGGCATTAAATCGCTCGGGACAAAACCTTCAGAAGCTTATCGGCCTGAGCCGATGCAGCAATAGACAGCGCAGACGGCCCCTACTTGGAGGTTCATAGTACCTATAACCCACTTAGAACTATACTTATAACCCGCTTAGAAGCCCTTTAAGTGCCCTAGTATGGTTACAATTGGGATACAAGTGTTACTAGTTGGCTAGTAAGTACCATGAACCTCCAAGTACACCCATCAAAGGGTCCTAAAGGGCAACAAAGTTCATTGAAAGAAGGGACGCATAAGGAGGTCATCCTATATGCAGAAAAGTTGACGCAAAAACTGCAAACCCAGAAAACCCCCAACCCCCCGAAGCCCGCCCCAAATCATTGCCCCCTGAATCCCCCAGAGGCCCTAAAGCCTCAAGCCAGTGCCCTAAATGCCCGATAGCATGTTGCACCCTAAGGGCCGAGGCTTTCATCCCAGTGCCGCCTGAGACCAAAGATGGTGGCTTGAGACGCCGGGGTAAAAAGCTGCCACGGTGTATCTGCCTGCGTAAAAAAGGGCATGAACAGCACAGGCCAGGACCGCAAGCTGCCCCAGGCCGGGTCCGCGCTCAGCGAACCGGTGGCCGAGTACACGCGTGAGAGACAGCCCTGTGAGCGGCTTCCCTCTGCTCGTACTCCAGAACGACCTTGTGGCACTCCTTCCAGGTCTGTGGTCCTCGCAACCCGCCATCCTTGGGATCTCCAAGCCACAGCCTCTTGTCGTTCCTGATCTGCAGTGGAGGTCTCGAACAGAGGCTCAAACTGATGCCCGGTGAGCTAGCTGGAGGCTGCCTAAACCCTAAACCCTAAACCCTAAACCCTAAACCCTAAACCCTAAACCCTAAACCCTAAACCCTAAACCCTAAACCCTAAACCCCCCAAAGCCCCTAAGTCCCTTCCCTTGCCTGGAGGCTCCAATCCGTAGCCTCGATCCAGTGGGCAATCACTGTCTGGGCAGACGTAGCGCCTCAAGGCTCACAGGGTTCTAGGGTTGGTTTGGGGTTTGGGTTTTGGGTTTAGGGTTTAGGGTTTAGGGCTTAGGGTTTAGAGTTTGGAGTTTAGGGTTTAGGGTGTCGGGTTAAGGGCTTAGAGTTTAGGACTGGGGTGTGAGCCCATGTACCCGGACTCGTAACTTCGGCCCCTTTTTACGTACCTAGTGCAACTGCTTGAGCTTTAGGATGAAACCCTAAACCCTAATCCCGACACCCTAAACTCTCAAAAGAGTAATCCCTGCACCTTTTAGGGGCCCCATGCCATCCCCAGGCTCCCAAATTAGGGGGGGGGGGGGGGGGGCCTTTGGGCTGTAACCTCCCTTAGACCTCAAATCCTAAACCCCAAAACCTTAGGGTTTAGGGTTTAGGGTTTTGGGTTTTGGGTTTAGGGTTAAGGGTAAACGTTGCTTGGTAGCCCAGCAACCATACTACAATAAGGGAACCTTGAACCCAAAAAAAAGGGTCAAGGGCACCACTGGGCTGCCAAGGTTTGGGGTGCCCGGAAAAACCCTAAACCCTAAACCCTAAACCCTAAACCCTAAACCCTAAACCCCTCGAGTAGGAGCGGCGCGGCCCCCCGTCCACCACGAGTCGAACTTTGTCTCCACGCCTGCACGAGACCCAGACCACCCGGAGACGTCAACATCCCTTCAGGAGTAGGGGTTTAGGGTTTAGGGTTTAGGGTTTAGGGGTGGGGTTTAGGGTTTAGGGTTTAAGGTTTAGGGTTTAGGGTTTAGGGTTTAGGGTTTAGGGTTTAGGGTTTAGGGTGTAGGGTGTAGGGTTTAGGGTTTAGGGTTTAGGGTTCAGGGCTTAGGGTTTAGGGTTTGTGGTTTAGGGTTTAGGTATTTTCAGCAGGGCTTAGGGTTTGAACCCTTCAATCTGAGAATATGCTCCAACTAACAACTCTTGGCCGAAGAACCCCAACAGAAAAAGAATAAAAAAAACAACAATCCCCATATTACCCTTGTAAGGAAGAATATTTTTCTGTTTTTTTGGGGGGGGTTCTTCAGCAAGTAGTAACTAAGGGATACAGAACCCTTCTTACGTCTTCCCAACTTCTACGGCCCAGAGAGCCTGTTTTGATGCGATCGAAAGTTTATCCGTTTCAAGGTGAAGAGCTAAGGTTAAACCCTAAACTCTAAACCCTAAATGTACCTCATGATCATATACGTGAGCCTTGAATCGGGGGCCAACTTGCGATTGGAGGTGGGAAGGGAGCCCAGTACTTTCAAAACTTCTCATAGAGGCTCAGTGAGCCGCGCAAGTAGGTTAGTAGGCAGGATGCGATTAGGAGAGGCCCTAAGCCCTAAACCCTAAACCCGTACCTAAAGACGCATGAGCTACACGCTGAGTTCCCTTTAAGCAGGGTCTAGGGTGTAGGGCCAACCAGGGTTGGATGAGGTACGAGGGAGATCATCAAGGAGGGTGCGTTGTGAGGGTTGCGATGCTAGGAGGTGGAGATGTAGCTTAGGGTTTAGGGTTTAGGGTTTAGGGTTTAGGGTTTAGGGTTTAGGGTTTAGGGTTTAGGGTTTAGGGTTTAGGGTTTAGGGTTTAGGGCTTGGATTTGAGGGTTTAGGGTTCCGGGTTTAGGGTTGTGTGGGGATCCAAGGTGTCAGGATGGCTTGGCGGGCTGGAGTATGGAGGGGTGGCAGAGTAGGATGGGCAGTCTGGGTGAGGATACACCTTAAACCCTCAACCCTAAAAACCCTAAACCCTAAACCCTAAACTCTAACCCTAAACCCTAAACCCTAAACCCTAAACCCTAAACCCTAAACCCTAAACCCTAAACCTTAATTAAACCCTAAACCCTAAACCCTAAACCTTATAAACCCTAAACCCTAAACGGCCGAAAAGCCCACAGTCCAGGCCCCCGCACATCGGGAGATCGCCCCGATACTCTCATGGGAGTTCTGCACGACCTTGCGCGTTTAGGGCTTGGGGCCTGCCTAAAGGCTTCTAATGTGGTACCTGTTTTAAAGCAGGACACGTAGGATTTGATGCACTCCTGGGGTTTCGGGATGGGGTTTGGGGTTCGTTACTAGGGTTTAAGGATTGCTAGGGCTGAGGGCATAGGGTCTGTGGGGTGTCATATGCTCTGCACACACCCACGCGGACCGCACGTGACACGTGTTGGTGTGCGCCAAGGTTCAGGTTCCTTCCCAACGTCCACCCAACCCATGACCTTGATCGGGCTGAATATTTTAATTATGCTATATAAGTTTTTCGGTGTAGGGTTGAGGGTTGAGGGTTTAGGGTTTAGGGTCCTAAACAATGGACCAGGCCATTTTGTCCTCACACGGGGATGCCCGGGAGGCATCCCATTTTGGTCTCAAGCTTGTGCTTTTGGTCGGAAAAGGCTTCCAGGACGGGCGATTAGGCCCCATAACCCCCCCCCAAAAAAGGCCCTTTATAGGCTTGACGGATTGTAGGGCCTAATAGCCCATCCTGGTTAGGAAGTGTTAGGGGATGTCGGGTGAGTCTGCTGGTAAAAGACCTTGCCATAGTCCCCGTGACTCGGACCCAGAGGGTCCATTTGCAATACTATTATGGATTTAAGTACCCCAAAACCTATTTAGTATGGTTTTTTGGTACCTAATTCCGTAATCGTAATACAAATGGGCCCTCTGGGAAATGGCTCAAACCCGGAGAAGCCCCTCAAGACAACCAAGCTCCGGGCACAACGGACCCATTGGGACAGGAACTCGGTTGCCTGCGAGCAATGCGGGGTTTCGGGTTTAAACCCTAACGGGATCTACTCGAAGGTTCCACGGGCAGTTTGGTGGACTGTGGGATGCAAGGGGTTCAGAGGTTGAGCGGTAAGGGTTTAGAGGGGCTTAGAGAGTTTAGGGTTTCGGGATTAGGGTTTAGGGTTTAGGGACCGTAGAGGGTTTAGAGGCTTTAGAGGGTTTAGAGGCCTTAGAGGGTTCAGGGATTCAGGGGTTTAGAGGGTTTAGAGGGTTTAGAGGGTTTAGAGGGTTTAGAGGGTTTAGAGGGTTTAGAGGGTTTAGAGGGTTTAGAGGGTGTAGAGGGTTTAGAGGCTTTAGAGGGTTTAGAGGGCTTAGAGGGCTGGTGGAATGAAGGCGGAAAAAGGGATTCTTCTCTATACCCTAAACGCGCCTCATTCAGGAAGCCTGCGAAGGCTAGCACGATGAGCACGGCCGACGCGATGGCTGTGAAGCCCTGAGCTCTCAGGCTTAGGCCTTATTATAGGATTTAGGGTTTAGGGTTTAGGGTTTAGGGTTCAGGGTTCAGGGTTCAGGGTTTAGGGGGATTGGGGTTTAGGCTTAGGGTGAGCGCATGGGCTTACTCGGTGAACCTCCCAGCGAGGTTTAGGTTTTGGGTCGGGTTCGAGGCCTTTGCTGGTATCGGCATAGCATTCCTGCAGAGCCTAAGGTTCAGGGTTTAGGGTTTTGGGCTTGGGGCTCACCGTTTAGGATTAAGGGTTTGGGGCTCCAGGTTAGGGGTTTAGGGTTTAGGGGGCGCGGTCCAGCACCTTTCTTCTTGGTCACGCACATGCAGTCGCAGTACCCAATCCAAATCTGCAGGTACTTCACGTAGGGTTAGAGAACAAAAAACAAAAAACATGAGAATCCTGTTGTTCCCGGCAAAGCAGAAGCCTGGAGAAGGCTTCTGCAGTGGAGTGGCAGCCACAAAAAACCATTTTGCTTTGGAGGGTGGACAAGCCTGTTCCCAATAAAGCAGAAGCCTGGAGAGAGTGAAGGAGGAGGAGGGGGCGCCTTAGTGGGACCACTATAAAAAAAGGCTTGGTGGAGGAGGGCGGGCAGGCCTGTTCCCAACAAAACAGCAGAAGCCTGGAGAGTGGAGGAGGAGGAGGAGGAGGAGAGGAGGAGGAGGGGGAGGCTTCTGCAGTGGAGTGGCAGCCGCTACAACAATTTGATTTTGGCAGCGCGGTGGGCCACAAGAAAAACCACAGCTGGAACAGGCTTGGTGGAGGAGGGTGGACAAACCTGTTCCCAGCAAAGCAGAAGCGTGGAGGAGGAAGGGGGAGGCTTTGCAGTGGAGTGGCAGCCAATAAAAGAATTTCGCGTTGGAAGTCGGGTGGGCCACTATCAAAGCAGAAGCCTGCAAGTGGAGTGGCAGCTATAAAAAAGCGGAGGAGGAGGAGGAGGAGGAGGAGGAGGAGGGGGAGTGGAGTGGCAGCCACTACAACAATTTGCCCTTGGCAGCGGGGTGGACCATTGTAAAAACCCCACATGCTTGGTGGAGGAGGGTGGGCAGGGCAGCCACTATAAAAAAAAACCCTTTGGTAGTGGGGTGGACCACGAAGATTGACCTTCTGGCAGGCATGTCTCGACTTTGGGCATGCCCGTGGCATAGAGCAGGGGCGAGCTCCCGGCATGCTTTTTGGCAGCTTGGTGGGCTGGACAATCTCCGACCGAAACCTGTGCATTGCAAGCACTCGCGCACGTCATCGTGACATTTTCGGGGAGGCGCGAGCTCCCGAAATGTCGTACAGGACTGAAAACAGTCCTGAACCCTCGTATCATCGTGTTTTTTCGCTCGGGGAGCCAGCTCCAGGCTGTCTGCATGCCTTGGCATAGGAAGGGGCCAACTCCCGGCATGCTTGTGGCTCTGGGCATGCCCTTGTCAAAAGAGAAGGCGAGTTTCCGGTACGCCTTTGAGCGCAACTAGGTGGCCTGGAATGTCCCTTACCAAAACCCTGGTCAACAGACCCAGCTCTTAGGGCTGAGACCCTCAAGGGGGGGTCAAATACGAGATGTGTGTCCAAAAACTGACACTTTCAAACTTCAGATTTGAGAACCTTTTGGCAGAGCAATGGGAATACCTCAAACTTGAAACCCAGATTCGGGCCATAGAGCCTTTTCACAGAACAAGCAGACGTGGGAAACTTCAAACTTGAAACCCAGATTCGGGCCATAGAACCTTTTCGCACAGCAAGCAGACCTGGGAAAACGAACTCCCCTGCATGGCTTCGGACAAAATAAAGAATGCAGAAACTTTCGTTTGTAGCCTCGGCAGTTCAAGGGTTCAAAACTGTCGGGGACGACCTCCCAGCACGGGCATTGTGGGAGGCAAACTCTCGGCGTGGAGGCCCAGGCTTGGAGGCCCGACTTTAAAGGCCTTAGAGATCTCAAGCTCAGGGGCTTGGAGACCCTGGATTGCGCCCTAGGAAGAGGAATGCCCTGTAACAACTTAGAGGTTTGGAAGATCTCTAGCCTGGAAGGCCCTGGCAGCATTGCAGGGATTTGGAAAAATCAAAAAACTTGGAAGCCCTAGAGAAGCTTGGTGGCATGAAACATCTCTCGACCCTCAACCCTTGCAAGCACTCGCGCGTGTCGTCGTGTTTTTCGCGCGGGGACGAGCGAGCTCCTGGCATGTCCGAAAAAATCGACACCGGCCTAAATTTTGAACCGTTTAAATCGTTCAAACACAAACATCACGCCATATGGCTTGCAGTCGCGCGTATTTGTGCATGTTCTAGGACCTCAGCCTTCCAACACGCCCATCGTAGGCGCACAAGTTAATTACAGGCTGCGCCGTGGGCCACGCCCAAAAGATGCGACTGGCCTCCCCATGGGCCATCTACCTCAAATGGCTAAACGCCGCCTGACCTGTCTCCTCCCCACGAAGTTCCTCTTCAAATGGGGTCCATCCTGAGAAGCAAGTGCAGCGTTCAGTTCTCAGCTGAGGGCTTTTCACTTAAGGTCAAGGGGAAACCAGCACAATCAAGAAAATGCCCTGCCTCGACCCACCTCCGACAGTGTTTGTGGAGCTCGAGGAACTTCACCTCTCCGTTCCTCAGGAACGAACCACTGACCGACTAAAAGAAACAAGCCATGCTGAAGCCCAGGCTTCTTGGTGTAGAGCTTCCTGCCAGAACAAGGCTGAAGCTGGCTTACACAAGCTGGACCAGAAGCTCTAGCAGTCCTCGTTTGCAACACAGCTGAGGTGACTCAGTCTAGCGTGAGCCTAACGACGTGAGTAACACATCGGTCGTCTTTAAGACGAGCAAAGGCTTCGAAGTAAAGCAGACGAAGAAAGAACAGTCTTCAGAGGACAGGACGTTCATGGCGAGAAGGCCAAGTGCAGGAGGGAAGGGACAGAGAAAGACCAGCTTGGCGGAGAATAACCAGTGCTTGGGGTTTCAAAGCATGCCAAAGGCAGCTGCACAGGTTCAGGGCTTAGGGTTTGGGGTTTTAGGGTTTAGGGTTTAAGGGTTAGGGGTTTAGGGTTTTAGGGTTAGGGTTTAAGGAGGTTTAGGGCTTAGGGTTTGGCAAGCCATAAGGAAAGGGAGGGGGAAGGCCCACCCCCTAACCTCCAAGCATTTCAGGGCCACGTGGGACCTTTGGGGCCTCAAAGCATTGCAGGGCCATCTTGGCCCCTTGTTGAATGCAGCCCCCAACAGAAGGCCTCAAGTACCCCTGAAGTTAGGCCCAAGGATCCATGTACCCACATCGTACGTATATACTTGGGCCCTAAAGCTCCTATATCACCCCCTGAAAACAAACCCAAGTATAAACTATCCGTAGGGTAGCCTTTCCCAAGTTGCCACCGCGAGCAGCAATGAAAAGTCAACCGATCGGTGTGCATCCCTAAGGATACATGTACCTATGCAGTACATACTTGGACCTTAAAGGGGTTGGTAGACGGTCGTGTTAAGTGCCCAAGTAGGTACTACGTAGGTACATGGACCCTTGGGGCATTGGGAACCACCTGCCCACCGGCTTCAAATTGGGCGCACATCCCTGAAGTAATGGTCACTAACGACGCAGGGGGTGCGACTCGAAATCTCCCATCCGTCCATGACACCTCATATGCCTCGTCCACGAGGTAGGGCGTAGGATAGTAGAAGCCCTACGCGCTGAGCCCTGTAGACCTCTAGGTTCCATTACTGAAGGAGTCTTGCCGGACTTCAGTGGGTAAAACCCATGAGAAACCAAGAGCCCTAAGTCCTAATGTTGGACCCTGTTTAGTAGGGGGGGCCTCTTTAAAGTCAAATTGGCCGAATTATTCAGGATCCTCTTTAAAGTCAAATCGTCCGGGCGCCGTAAGAAAATTCCACATGGCGCGCCTTTAAAAAAGATAACCGGGCATCGCCGCCCCTTTTAAACCTATCTAAACTCCTCCCTATTAAAATCATAAAAGCCCCGGGGCCGTGTAATCAGGATCCCATCCACGCCTCGACAGTTCAGGGGGGGGCGGGGAGGGGGGCCCTACACATTAAAGAGGGTCCCACATTATGCCCTAGAAGCCCTATAAGCCCGAAACCCTAAGCCCCTAAGCGCCTAAGCCCCTAACCCTAGAAGCCCGAAGCCCTAAGCCCTAAGCCCTAAACCCTAAGCCCGAAGCTCTAAACCCTAAACCTTAAACCCTAAACCCTAACACCCTAAACCCTATAAGCCTTAAGCTCTAAGGCCTAAACCCGCACCAAATACCGCACCCTCTCAGGGTTGGACCGTGGTGGTGGTGGGATTGCCCTGGCCTCGATTGCGATTGCAAAGTCTTTAGGGTTTAGGGTTCAGGGTTTGGAGTTAGGGTTTGCAGTTTAGGGTTTAGGGCTCCAATCATGGTTTTTGACACAGGGGGCCTCTCATCTAGGTTAGCCCTAAAGACCCTACGAAGCATGCTCTTTTGCTTCTAGCCATCCGCCCGCGGTGGGTGGGGGGGGGGGGGGGGGGAGGGGTGGTAAACCTCCAGCCCCCGAACCACATGCGGAGCCTGAAGGCCCATCTTAAGACGTCTTCACCCAAAAGCTAAGTACGAAAAGTAAACATAAACAGAACACCAGAATCCAAGGACGACCCCGTCCCCCGGGAGGTTTCTTCTGCAAGAAGATACCCGTACTACAAGTTAGGGGGCTCGACTTTCTAGAAACCCTACGCCCTGAACACCAAACTCGATACTTCCAGGTGTTTGCCTATCTTGGCCAGAACGATGTTACAGGAATCCCTTCGCAAAGCCCTTCGGACAAGTAGCCGTAAACCCTAAACCCTAAACCCCAAACCCCAAACCCCAAACCCCAAACCCCAAACCCCAAACCCTAAACCCTAACCCTTCCACCTGAAGTGTTCGGCTCAAGCACAAGGTCCGATTAAATATTCTTAGTAGGTTCGGGGTTCTTTGCTTAGAATGAGTATCTTGCTTGCCTTTTGCAAACACCTGAATCGTATCCCCATAGGGTATCCCTACAGGGTATGCCGATGGATGAAGGAGAGGGGTTAGGGCTCGGTATAAGGCTAAACCTAAACCCCCAAACCCCTAAACCCTAAACCCAAAACCTTGAGCCCTAAACCCTAAACCCTAAACCCTAAACCCTAAACCCTAAACCCCAAACCCCAAACCCTAAACCCTAAACCCTAAACCCTAGGGTTTAGGACTACTTGCGGGAACCGCTCCCAGCAGTGCCTGCAGCTGTCTGGAGCTTGGATGCATCGAGTCCTACTTAGCTGTTGGACTGTTTAGGGATTTTTGGGGGGTTTAGGGTTTAGGGCTAGGGTTTAGGGTTTAGGGTTTAGGGTTTAGGGTTTAGGGTTTAGGGTTTAGGGTTTAGGGTTTAGGGTTTAGGGTTTAGGGTTTAGGGTTTAGGGTTTAGGGTTTAGGGTTTAGGGTTTAGGGTTTAGGGTTTAGGGTTAGGGTTTAGGGTTAGGGTTTAGGGTTTAGGGTTTTTGGGTTTAGGGTTAGGGTTTAGGGTTTAGGGTTTAGGGTTTGGGATTTAGGGTTTAGGGTTTAGGCTTTAGGGTTTGGGGTTTAGGGTTTAGGGCTTAGGATTTAGGGTTTAGGGTTTGGGGTTTGGGGTTTGGGGTTTGGGGTTTAGGGTTTAGGGTTTAGGGTTTAGGGTTTAGGGTTTAAGGTTTGGGGTTTGGGGTTTACGGTTTAGGGTTTAGGACTTAGGGACTTCAGGGTTTAGGATCTTGGGTTTACGGCTTAGGGCTTAGGGTTTGGGAATCTTGGGGTTTAGGGCTTAGGGTTTGGGGTTAGGGGTTTAGGGGTTTAGGGTGGGGTTTAGGGTTTAGGGTTTGGGGTTTAGGGCTTAGGGATTTTGGGGTTTGGTTAGGGGTTTAGGGATTTTGGGGTTTAGGGTTAGGGTTAGGGGTGTAGGGGTTTAGGGGTTTAGGGGTTTCGGGGTGGGGTGCAGGGTTTAGGGCTTTGGGATTTTGGGGTCTGGGGTTCAGGGTTTCGGGATTCTGGGGTTCAGGGTTTAGGGCTTAATTAGGATTTAGGGATTTTTGGGCTTTGGGGGTTGGGGCTTAGGGTTTAGGGAGTGTTTAGGGTATAATTATAGGGGTTTGGGGGTTTAGGGTTTTGGGGGATTTCGGCTTGGGTGTCACCCAACCTTGATGTTCAGGCCACCTACTTTTTACGTCCTCATGTGATAGCGCGCTGCCCGGAAAAAGTACCTCAAAAGCAGCACTGCAGCAAGCTCGCTCTGAATCTGCACCCCACTCCTCGGACAGTACTCAACTATTTGGGGCATCTTAAATGTTAATATGCACCCCAAACCCTAAGCCCTAAATACCCTATTCGAAGATGAGAAAAGACAACAACACCTGCATTCGACAATCTGCTCCCCCCCCAACAAAAAAAACAAAAAAACAACAATCGAACCCCCCCCCCCCACAAAAAAAAAAAAAAAAAACAAACAAAAACGAAACTCCTCAACTTCACTGAACTTGGAACCCTAGCAAAAATCACAGCTTTTGCTGTTTCTTAGGAACTATCGTACCCAAAAAGCCCTAAACCCTAAACCCTAAACCCTGAACAAGTATCCCTAAGTGAACCCGCCTGCGCCGCTGCTATCCATGGGCTGACCAACGGGGATGAAGCCCGCTCTGACGGTGCCCGTCTGGGTGGCCAAGGGGGAGCCCTAAACCCTAAACCCTCAACCCTAAGCCCTAAACCCTGGGCCCTAAACCCTAAACCCTCAACCCTAAGCCCTAAACCCTGGGCCCTAAACCCCAAACCCTAAACCCTAAGCCCTAAACCCTAAAAGAGCCTACAAGTAGTGTGTAGGGGTCTAGGATTGAGGGTGTTAGGCGTTTAGGGTTTGGGGGATTTTGGAGGAGTACCGGGCTTAAGGCTTCGGGGCTCTACTATTTAGATTCTAGATCCTTCCGCGGTCCTGGGTGTCGGGAGGCTTCTACCCCAACTCTTTCTTGTGCACCTTCCTTTTGGGCTGTGTACTACTACGACATGGAAGTTGGGTACTTCAAAGAAGCCATGAGCTCTAAGCCTCTAAGTACCATGCATCGGTTCTAAAACTCCAGTTAGGTCCCTGATAAACCTACTCTTACCTGCGAAGGGGGGAGGGCACCTCTCTGTAGGGGTTTAGGTTGGGACGTTCCCCCTTATGCTAACAGTCCGTAATAGGGATTAAGGACTGTAAGTAAAAAGGCGAACATCCCAAGGTTTAGGGTTGAGGGAAGTTATCAGGCTTCAGGATTTAGGATTTGGGCCCCGCAAAGCAACCCCTGACCACCAGCGCAAAGGCCCCGGCGTCAAACATGCCGGGCGGAAGTGTCCGTTGCAGCTGCGCCTCTCCAGTTCTCCACTTATAGACTTACCCGGAGGGTCCGTCTGCAGTAGTATTGTGGAAGTAGGTGCCCCAACAAGCATACTAAACAGGGGTTTGGGGTACCTAATTCCATAGTAGTACGACAGCTGGATCCTCTGTGTTAGAGCAACAATTGCAAGAAAGAGGGTGGGTTTAGGGTCCGGGGCCTTGGGTTAGGGGTCCTGTTTGGGTTTACGGTTTTACTGTAATCCCTATAGAGAAGAAATGTCCCGACCCACTGTTGGAGCAAAAGCGTGCCTTACAAAGATGGCAACCGCAAGCGAAACCCTGCGGAGCATCCAAAGCCCTGAACCCCAAAATGACGTAATGCACGGTGCTAGGTGTCTGCTTACAGTAGAGCTTATGTTGGTTTGGAAGACCTACACCAAGATAACCAAAGCCCCAAACCCTAAAAACCAACAACGCCCCCCCCCCCCCCAAAAAAAAAAAAAAAAAAAACATCATAAAAAACAACATAAAATAAACATACAGCTGTAAAAATCGTGTAGCCAGGGGGTCTGTATCTGTAGGACTGAGGGTGGACAGCTGTATACGCCACACTCGTCTGGGCTTCTCGGTGTCACGGCTCGGGGAAGCTAGGCTTCAGCGCTTAGCGCTCAGCGCTCAGGGCTTAGGGTTTGAGGTTTAGGGTTCCGCGTGTAGAGTTTAAGGTTAAAGGGTTATAGGGTTTGGCCTAAACCCCTCGAAACCTCGAACCAGAAAATCGGAACAAAGGCAAGAGCAACCCCTCCTCTTTGGGGTAGAAGCCGAAGAACATGTGCACCTGTCAGAGCTTAGGGTTTAGTGTCTAAAGTCTCAACCCCAAACCCAAAACCTTAAACTTAAACCCGAACCATAAACCCCCAAACTTGGGATGTTCCCCCACATACTAACCTTAGCTTTGGAGTAGACCCTGGAAAAAAATATATACTTTTTAGGTATAAGTAGCTATAATAGGAACCCAGAACCAAAAAAAAAATATTAAAAGTATAGTACTCCAAGACCCAGTAACAGTCCTTATAGAGATTATAATAGGGGTACCATAATCCCTATTATCACGGGGAAGCATCCCAACCCCAAGCTCCCAACTTTAGGGTTGGAGTGCACGGCAGAGGGGTTGTGCTTGTTCCCAACTCAGCGTTTCTCCGTACCTCAAGAGGAAACCTACATACACAATGTGGACGCCGGTCGATGCGTAAAACAAACCCAGCGATGCGAGATAAAGCGACTGTGTGTACAATGACCCTCAAAACGCGAGGACCAAAATCGCCTTTGTCGTGAGGCATGCTGGCATAAAATTTGCGTACATACCCTCAACCCTAGACCTTAAAGCCCTAGGCGCTAAGCCCTAAACCCTAAAACCCTAAACCCTAAACCCTAAAC
The DNA here is from genome assembly GCA_905221605.1 of Symbiodinium natans. NCBI lineage: Eukaryota > Dinophyceae > Suessiales > Symbiodiniaceae > Symbiodinium > Symbiodinium natans. Next base: position 119,312 of record CAJNDS010000146.1, read on the forward strand.
CCTAAAACCCTAAGCATGCTTGCGGTATGTTGGGTGGATGGGGGCGGGGGAATAAGGCGCGATGCACAGGATCCCGTGCTCTGAAGCTACTAGTTGCTAAAGAACCTCCCCCGTCTCCAATCCCTCCCGTCCCCAAAGAAGAAATAACGGGGAAAATGTAAAAAAAAAACATGTGTATGTATATATATATATATAACATACCATATATGTATATATATATATATACACATATAATATACTCCTTATACAGGCAAAGTAGGGATTGGCATTTCTTGTTGTTTTTTGGGGTGGAAGGGTTCTTAAGCAAATAGTAGGAAAACGTGATCAATTTGCAGCCATACATTGATGTCTTTGGGTTCGTTTCTTTGCTGCTTCTCATTTTTGGGGTAAGTCATGTTTTCGTTGTTTAGGGTTTAGGGAAGTAGGGAATTAGGTATCAAAAATAGGAACTACCATTTTGGGCCCTATACCCCCAAAACCCCGAAGCATGTAAGACACCTAAGGGGCTAACAAGCGGGAAAACTGATACAGTTAGAATTGAGACCCTAAATCCTAAACCCTAAGCCCTAAACCGTAAACCCTAAACTCAGGGCCTAGGCCGCCCCCCCCTCCTTCGACCTCAATGGCGCAAGCCGACCCAGGTCGAAACTGAATAAGTTTTTAGAAGTGGACTGTTGCTTGAGTTTAGGCCTAAACCCTGAAGGTAGTGTATGGCCCTCCACAATCGGGGCAAAGCTGCTCTTCGCACCTCACGAAGCTTTCGAGCTTGTTCCGAAACCTAACCTTCACAGCACCTACGCCCTATCACTGCAATCCCTAAACCTAAACCCTGAACCCTGAACCCTAAACCCTAAACCCACAGGTCAACACAAAGACCCCGCATGCACCTGGCAGGCCAGGGTTTCGCCACCCAGGCCAAACAAACTTCCTTGCTTGGAGGTTCAGGGGCTAAGTGTTCAGGGTTTAGGGTCTAGGGGTTAGGGCTTAGGGTTTAGGGTTAGGGTTTAGGGATACCTAAGGCCCTAAAGCTCCATGTACTTCTTTTTATGATGTACTTGGCCCCCAAAGTCCCTATATAGGAGGTACTTTAAGGCCTAAGTATTCCTTATTTAAGTACATGGACCCATAGGGTAGGGGTTCAGGGCTCAGGGCTTAGTCGGTTTAGTGTTTTGGGTTTAGGGTGGGTACTCCACTTAAGGGGCCTAGAAGGGACAAACACAACCCTAAACCTTCAACCCTAAACCCTAAGGTCTAACCCCCCTAAACCCAGAACCCTAAACCTCCAAGTGCGACAGGGATGTGTAGATCTTCAGAGTTGCGTTTTCGGGTGCAGGGTTTTAGGTTTCGAGTCAAGGGTTTCGGGCTTAAGGTCTTCATGGGCATTTCCAAGGTTTCTAGTGCAAGTATTCAGAGGTCAAGTGTTGGTCTTCGCAGGCCTTCGGCCTTCAGAGGAGGGCTAAGGTTTAGGACGTAGGTCTTCAGAACATTTTTTGTTTGTTGATAGTCTTGTCCTGACCGCACCACCCCGCCCGAATGAGTCCCTCGTAGCCGCTACTTCAGGACGAATGGCTGGTGGTGATTTTATATTCTGCTTACTTGTGGCTTTCCGGGTTGTGAAAATTACTTAGTTGTATTGGTTTGCTTGAACTCGGCCGCATCTCTGGTCACCATCTCACTTTTTTTGTATACCGGGTTTTGGAGTTGCCACTCAGCGTATTTTATTAAGGTTCAGGGCTTTTATTAAGGTTCAGGGCCTTCCCAACACATGTTTTTGTTCATTTTGCTAGCGCCCAAGCGCCAAGGAGCCCTTCCTTGAAATGACGCCACACGCTGCCCAGGGCCACTCCCAGTCTGCATCGCTGGACACTTTTCGGAGCTACTCAGTAAGGCTCATAGGCCTTGGCGTTCAGCAGAGTATGGTGAAGGCAGTTGCTCGAAGCAGACAGAAGTACATGTTAAGCAATCGTATTTTACCCTCAAAAAAAAGCAACACGAAGCAATTACTATTGCCAAAATACCCCCAAATCATTCACAATTAAAAAGCGACACCAACATTTTACCAACAATTTCGTACTAAAATATTACTAACATTAGTAAAAATTCTGTCTTCAAACTTGCGCTTCAGGGGACATGGAAAATCCCATCCCATGGAAAGTCCTGACATCGACCCGACAGTCTTCCGCAGCCAATACCATCTCACCTTTCGGGGTGGATGCGCAGACAAAGGCTGCGACACTAGGAGCAGCTGCTTGAGTGAGCTGTCAGTATCAACCGCGCGGATCAACCTGCTCGCCACGACTCGCCTTGACAGAAACTCTGAAGCGACTTGACGGAACCTCGGCAGATCGAACACGAGACAACACAGTGCCAGGCGCTTACGTTTGCAGCATGTCGGGAGGCGCCTGCGGAGCACTGCGCTTCACTGCAGGTTTTGGACCAAGAAGTGCTCCAAGGTCAAAGGCTAAGCCGCACAGTTCAAAACCTGAAAGGCCCGAAGTGCATATGAGACTTTGGCCATGGCTTGGCTCCGCAGCAAATTTGCGTGGGTATTGTCAAGCCCACAGTTTGCAATTGCACGTTGCGTTCGTTGCAGAGCCGCAGAACTTTGAAAGGGTTTCCGACAATCTTAATCCAGCGTGGGATGAGTCTGGATGCATTCTGCAGGCAAGGATATCGCGCCCCGCGCATCTCGTGAGAATGGAACTTAAGACTGCCTCTTTTTCGGTAGGCCCCCCAGAGTCCTCATGCCGCGATTGGTGTCGCCGAGCTCATCATGGGAGGAATGACGCACTGCAAGCCTAAGTGTGCAGTAGCTCAAGCGATTCGGGGGCACCATGTGAACACCACAAGGCACTCATGCATGCCGCAATCACCTTTTTCAGACCCAGAGTGTCAAGCAGCGCGGCTCTGCGTGGCCCACATAGAGCTCGGGCTTATCTTCCCAATACTACTAACCAATGCGAATGTTGGAGGTACTGGTACTTCGACAGATGACTGTTTTGGGCGCTGCGCCGTTTGCAGCACCAGGTGTGAGCGCGGTGCTCACCAAGCAGCCGATCCGGCTGTCTGTGTATGGCGATTGCTCACCACTGGGCCTTCACAACCTCCACACTCACCACCTCCGGAGAGTCTTGGCTGAGCTGGGCCGGCTTTGCAAATGCGCTAACCACGCAGTTGCGATTGCACCTGCAGAGTCACCACAGTAGAAACAAACTCATTTTTAGAACTGTACGATTACAAACTGTATCTTGATAAAACTCACTAACCCGAGAGTAAGAGAAATAAGAAATTTCTGCTTACAAGCAATGAACTGAATCAAGAAAACTATCACTCCAGACGTGTTTGTGTTTCTTCAACAAGTCAACTGAAAGGAACAAGAACCAAGAGACAACGAAACACGGATAAAAAGAAAAAGCTGTGAAAATCGCAGCCAAAAAGAGATGACATTGAATAAAGTAAGAAAATAATTCCGAAGGCATGAAAAGGAACTGAATCATGAAAACGAGCACCAAAACTGCTATTGTGCTTCTTCAAACAAGCAATGTTGCACCTGGTTTTTGTGGGGGCCTCCACTATAAACTCAATTTGGTTGGGTTATTCAGGACACCCTGACTGTCTGGGGGACCCTGTTTAAAGTCAGATATCGTCCGGGCGCCGTAAGAAAATTCCACATGGCGCGCCTTTAAAAAAGATTGCCGGGCATCGCTGCCCCTTTTAAACTTTTCTAAACTGCGCCCTATTAAAATCATATAAACCCCCGGGGCCGTCTAAAGAGAGCAAAATCCAGCCTCGACTGTTCCGGGGGGGGGGGGGGGGGGGCACATCAGTAAAGAGGGTGCAACATTAAGTGAAAGGATAAGAAACTCAGGGAACTCAAAACAGATCAACAGGAAAAGCGGCGAAATAACACAGCCCAAAAGAAGTTTTAAAAAAGAGGGTGCCCTTCTTTGCTTAAAGGGGTTTATAAGGCAACCTGAGCCTCCCCGCAAAAAAAAAACAAAAACAAACGGAATAAGGGTCCGAGGATCGTAAGCCACGCTCCCTGGTCCCAAACGGCTTCCTGTTCCGGACTAAACCACCTCCGGGGAACAGTTTGTTTCATTTTATACAAAAAATGGCTACTTCGCCAATCTACGGGGACCCTCTTGAGGTCTTTTTGATACTACGACTCCTTGTGTTTAGGCTCCTGTTTCTGCGATCAAACTCTAAACCCTGAACTCTCAGCCCTAAGCCCTGAACTCTGCGGCCAACGCACGATTTCGGTAGCAGATGAGGCGGCAGTGGGAGAGCTCTTTGGCCTTGCCCCAAGCAGAGGGATGAAGGCTAATGTTGACAGAGTTTAGGGTTTAGGGGTTAGGGTTTAGGGTTGAGGGTTTAGGGTTTAGGGTTTAGGGTTTAGGGTTTGTGGTTTAGGGCTTAGGGCTAGGGTTTATCTAGAGCCAAGGGTAAGCTAGGAATAAACAGGGTGGCCTTGTTGCGTTTAATTAAAGGGGCTTAAAAGGGAATCTAATCCCCAAAAAGGAATAAGGGCTTACTCTGCGTCCCCTAATAGCCCTTTGCCCCTAAACCCTAAACCCCAAACCCTGAAGCCTAAAACTAAACCCGAAACTCTAAACCCAAGGCCGTGATGAGGATCCTCTACAGTAGGGCTACCCCCCTGCTAGGCTCCACACTTAAACAACCTTAATTAGGCCCAAATATCCCCAAATAGCCCGAATTGTGGCGGGAACCTACGAAAAATACGCACAAAGTGGCGGGAACCTACGAAAAATACGCACAAAGCAGAAGAGGGGAAGCCATGAAGAGGATGGCCCATGGAATCCCCCCAAAGATCCCACGTGGCGGCGGCCTCGAATTGCCGCACGTGGTTGTTCACTTGCAGAGAGGCGCGCCTCGGGGAAGCCAAGGGGTTTAGGGTTTAGGGTTTAGGGTTTAGGGTTTAGGGTGGGTTTAGGGTTTAGGGTTAGGGTTTATAGGGTTTAGGGTTTAGGTTTTAGGGTTTGGGGTTTGGGGTTTGGGGTTTAGGGGTTTAGGGGTGTTGGGTTTTGAGGGCTTAAGTTCTCGTGATGAGGATTCTAAGCCAACCTTTGCTTGGGGGGGGGGGGGGTTTAAGGTGCAGGTGGGCTTCCAGACAAAAACATCTAGCACCCCATACTTGGAGGTTCATGGTACGTAATAACCCAATTATAACTGTACATATACCCAAGTTATAACCATGTCAGGGCACTTGAAGGGCTTATATGTGGGTCAAAAGTAGTTCTAGGTACCATGAACCTGCAAGTACTGTCCTGTTACACCACTGGGGGATGTGGGGGAGAACCCTAAACCACCCCAAATCCTAAACCCAATGCCCCAAACCCGCTACCGAAAACAATGTGTTAAAATCTTCCGATGGGCAAACCAGGGGAACTTGTTGTTGGCAAGGCCCCAAAGTCCCGACATAGGAGGTACTGCAAGGCAACCCTAAACCCTAAACCCTAAACCCTAAACCCTAAACCCTAAACCCTAACCCCTAAACCGCGGCAACCAATGCAAAACCATGCTAGGTGCCTTCAGGTCTTGCGGGCTTGGGAATTCAGTGAGAGGTTAGGGTGTAGGGCCTAAACCCTCAACCCTGAACCCTAAACCCTAACCCTAAACCCTTAACTCTCTAAACTCCCTAAACCCTAAAGCCTAAACCCTAAACCCTATGGTTCAGGCCTGAAAGATTGAGGATGCCAGCCCTATGGTCCACGGTAGGGCCTGCAGTGTAGCTTGAGGAGGGCCGGGTCTTCACAACCGCCTTGCATTCCCAATGTTGGGTGTAGGATTGAGGGTTCATGGAAAGCCTCGAAACCCTACACCCTACACCCTACACCCTAAACCCTAAACCCCTAAACCCTAAACCCAAAGCCGCGAAGTTCTCGCATCCGCCGAGCCCCTGGCTCGAAAAGCCACTGCCAAAACCTGGAGCAGGTCTAGCCCCAAACCCAAAGAACTAGGGCTTTAGGGTTTAAGGTTTAGCCCCCCCCCCCCGGCTTAGGGTTTAGGGTTTAGGGATTAGGGCTTTAGGGTTTCAGGCTTCGCCCCCCCCACCGCTTAGAGGTTGATGGGTTTAGGGTCTAGGGCTTAGGGCACTTGAAGGGCTTACAAGTGGGTTATCAGTACAGTTCTCACTGAAGCACCACGGACCTCTAAGAGTCCCCCCCCACCTCCTCTAAGATTGGGTTATTGTTTAGGGCTTAGGGTTTAGGGTTTCAAAAAAGGATTCGGCAACGAGTAAGTTGGAGTAAAGGGGGGATGCAGAAAAGCAGAACCGCCGAAAGAAACTCGGCCGGGAATACTTGACTGTGTATGAAAGCCTTGGCCCTAAACCCTTGACTGTGCAGGCCGCCAGCAAGCCACGTCAGCCTCCAAACCCTAAACCCTAAACCCTAAACCCCCAACCCCAAACCCCAAACCCTAAACCCTAAACCCTAAACCCTAAACCCTAAACCCCAAAACGCGTGAACCTTTCAGACCCTGCAAAGAGTGGGCTATACCCTACGAGGCCCAAACCCCTGCCGACTCTAGAGCCCCTCAAGCCCCTAAAGCCCCTAATGGGTTTAGGGTTTAGGGTTTAGGGTTTAGGGTTTTGGGTTGGGGGGTTTAGGGTTTAGGGTTTAGGGTTTAATAAGCCCTTGAAGCACCTAAGGCCCCTCAAGCCCCTGATTTCTTTCAGCCGAGCTGCACGGTGACGCCCGCCAGGCCAATTACGCCGGCCTGATTTGTTGATGAAACAAGCCCAGGAGTAACCTAGGAATAAAAAGGGTTTGGGGTTTAGGGTTTAGGGATTAGGGTTTATAAGGGTTTATAAAGGAACCCAAACCCGAAAAACAGAGGAATACGGGCCTACCCTGGGTCCTAGAAAGCTAAGGGCTGACATCGCGCGGTTTAGGCTTTAGGGTTTAGGGTTTAGGGATCAGGGTTTAGGGTTTAGGGTTTAGGGTTTAGGGCTTGGGGAGGTTTGGGGGAGGTTTGGGGGGATTTGGGGTTTGAGGTTTGTGGCCCTGTAGAGTAGAGACTAGAGCTTCTATTGCGATGGATTGATACGGCTGATAGGGTTACATAGGGGTCACGGCCCATGTACCTCAGTATTGTATACTTGGGCCCCCAGATTCCCTATATACTGTGGGAGGTGCTTGAAGGCCCAAGTATTCCCTGTTTAGGTGCATGGACCCTTAGGGTTAGGGCCCATGAACTGAACAAAAATGTATTCAGACTCAACCCGGGTTGAGTGTTTAGATCCCAGCACAGCCTCAGCCTGAGACAGGGAAATTTTTGAGCTTCTCATCGTGGCGTTGTTAACTTAAAGGAGGGATTTAGCTGGTGTGGTTCGTGTATCTCGGGTATTTAGGCTGTTTCGGGTATTTAGGGTATTTGAGGGAATTTAGAGTCTAGAGCGTTTGGTGTTTGGAGCTACACCAAACTTCTACCATCCTGCTTTTCAAATGCAGGGTCGTTTGGGTCCAGGCTTGTGGGGTTTCGGGCTTGCCGACAAGGGTTTAGGGTTTAGGGTCTAGGACTGTTAGTAAAGGCAAGTTACAGGGCTTAAGCTGTAGGGTTGCAGGGGGCAAACGCTAATCGGGGGCCTTCCAAAACTGACGAGGTACTTGTTTCGAGTTGCATATGAAGAACTATCCCTTTATCCCCCCAAGCCCTAAGCCCTAACCCTCATAGCCCACCACCTCCCTTTGCAAAATTGCTTAAGGCTTCGTAACGCCGGAAACCCGTAAACCCCTAAGTACTAACTACATGCCAAAACATCCCAAAAGCCTAACAACAAACTCTACAGAACCGAAATCTTGTAAAGTCTGGCCAGGGCCCAGGCAATGATGCCACCAATCTGCAGCATGTCCTGAGGGAATGCTAGAATGCTTCACATGATTTAGGGTTTAGGTTTAGGGTTTAGGCGTCTGGGCCAGTGCCCTGCAAGCCCTACACGTCCCTAGTCTGCAAGTCTAGGTCCAGGAGTATCCGAGGAATAAAAGGGTGCCCTGTTTGGTTTCAAGGGTATTATAAGGGAACCCCAACCCGAAAACAAAGGAAATACGGGCCTACTCCGGGTCGTAGTAATGGAGCACCAGTGCTAAGAAGCGCCCCAAACCTTGAACTAAGCCCAACGCGTGCGCCCGAAATTTAGGGTTTAGGGTTTACAACTTCCCAACCCCCCTCTCCAAATCCTTCAAGCACCCTCATTGAAAATCCCGCGAACACTGGAAAACCCAAATCCCCTTGACCCTAAACCCTCCCCTCAACCCTAAACGACCCTAAGAGGTTAAGAGGCGAACGGGGGGGAGGGGGTGGGATTCTCTATACGGCCTCTTTAAACTTCTTCAACCGTAAATCTTAGGGTGGATACATATGGCCCACATAGGGGTGCCCCTTTTTCGGGGTCCCAGGGATTCTAGTGTATTTGGGGTATAAAGGGGGTACCCCTATTTAGGGAAATGTCCATATGGGCCCTTGAATGGGGGGGGGGCCCTTATATCCCCTTGTATACCCTACACAACCCAAGGGCCCATACTTCAGAACCCTTTAACGGGAGGCAAGGGAAATATTAAGGGACCATGTAACTAATGTTAGACTAAACACCAAACAACAATGCAAACCCCAAGCCCTAAAACCATGAAGCCCTTAAACCCTCCCCTAAACCCTAAACCTTAAACCCTAAACCTTAAACCCTAAACCCTAAAGTTGGGATGTTTCCCCCCAATACTAACAGTCCTTCATCGGTAATATAATAGGGGTACTACAATTCCTATTCAAGGACTGTTAGCGTTAGGGGGGAACATCCCAACTCCTGAAAACCCTAACACCCCCTAAACCGTAAACCACCCTAAACCCTAAACCCTAAACCCTAAGCCCTAAGCCCTAAGCCCTAAACCCTAAACCCTAAACCCTAAACCCTATACCCTAAACCCTAAACCCTAAACCCAACAAAAACACAAAGCCAGTGAGGCTGAGGGTGGTACACCCTGGAGCGTCACTGGGCCGAAGGCGAAGAACAGAACCTTTCATGCCCTAAGCCCTAAACCCTAAACAATGAACCCTAAACCCTAAACCCTAAACCCTAAACCCTAAACCCTAAACCCTAAACCCTAAACCCTAAACCCTAAACCCTAAACCCTAAACCCTAAACCCTAAACCCTAATCATTCTCTTGTGTTTTTTGCCGGGTCCGGGAGTTCCAGGGTTCATTTGCTTGAGGGTTTGGGGTTTAGGGTCTTGATAGGGAATGGAGGAATTAAGAAGCTTGTGTCCCCCGATATTCCGTTGTGCCTCTTACGCCGGGTCCAGGGGTTCCAGGGTTTATTTACGTACTGGTTCTGAGCAGGGAAGGAATTTGGGAAACTCATGGCCCCCCCCCCCCCCCCCCCGATATTTTTTCAACAAAAAATAGGTAAGATTCAGCTTTGGGGGTGGGGGGCGGGGGGTGGAGAAGTTTTGCGGCCTGAGTGTCTTTAAGCTTGGGGAGTTTGGGGTTTAGGCATGCGGAAACGAGGAACTTACTTAGGGTCGTTGTTTTCTTCTTCCGTTGCTGCTAGCCTGTCGGCAAAAACATCTGGCAGTGCTGTGCCATCATGGCTTCCTTGAAGGTTCATGAGTGGTAATAAGTAGGGTGAGAAGCACGCTAGATGAGCTTCTAACCATTTATAACTGTACTCATCCTACTCATAGTCACAACACAAAAACACCCATGAACCCCCACTCAGGAAGTAGGATTAGGCTGGCAATCTGGGTCTCCAAAACTCCCTACGTAGTACTTCCCAGAACGGTACGTTCCCTACTGCCTGCCCTCAAAACCTGGATGATGAAGGTCTACCCTACAGCCATGGACATTTCAAAAACATCGGTCAGTCAGTCTTTGCATTGCATGAAACTAAGGACGAACAGAACACGGGCCTACTCCGGGTCCTCCCTAAACCCTAAACCCTAAACCCTAAACCCTAAACCCTAAACCCTAAACCCTAAACCCTAAACCCTAAACCGGTAGCGTGAGCTGGGGGCTCTCATGACCTGACTCTGCCAAGTCGCAAAGAGAACAATGTAAACCATCGATGTTGGGCGCGTGATCGCGCCTCGAGTCGGTTCCGTGCTTAGGGTTTAGGGTTTAGGGTTTAGGGTTTAGGGTTGAGGGTTGAGGGTTTAGGGTTTAGGGCTTAGGGCTTAGGGCGTGTGTACAACACCTCTGGACTTCTTGAAGCTTGCCTAAGAATCGTGCATGGTTTTGCTGTATAACTAGCCCTGAGCGTCCATGTAGCTCATGATTAAATGCTTGGTCTTCAAGTTGCTAAATAGGAGGTACTTTAATGCCCAAGTGTTCCCTATTTAGGTACATGGACTCTTAGGGTAGTATAGCATTGTAAACTCGTCTAGGAAGGGGGCAGGAATGGTGTGGCGTCCAAGTCTAGGAAGAAAAGAGCACTCCCTTTTTGAATGAGGTGTTTCTGCAAGTGAGGTTCATAAGTTAAACCCTAAACCCTAAACCCTATACCCAAAACTCCGGTCCGCAAGAATCCTAAACCCTGAACAAACAACCCCTAAACCTTACTCAGAAAGGAGAAAGGGCACCACTGAAAGCCCTAGAGATTGGGACAGGTGGGGGCGCATGCAATCCGAAATTGTAAGCGCTAGCGCCTGATCTAGGGTTTATGGTCATGATCTGCGAGCCTCCTACTCCTAGGAGCCTTATGCTCCATAATTATGAGGGGTGCTGAGCCCCCAAGCACTAGTTACTCAGAGGTAAGGGTCCGGGTGTTGTCTCAGTGCCATCGTCGCTCCTTCATTCTCCAATCTAGGGAAACTGGCAGGCAGACGCAACCATACGCCCTTTGAGTTCGAAAAAGCCCCTAAACCCTAAACCCTAAACCCGAATTAAACCCTAAACCCTAAACCCCAAACCCCGAGAATCACAACTTAGAGTAGAAGGTCTCGGCATCTCTACGTCGGCCCCATTTCCCAAGTGGCACTGAGTTAAGCTTAACTTCGCGCTTTTTGGGGGGTCGGTGGGGCCAGTATAGGATTCCAACAGAACCTTGAACATCAACCTCGAACCATAAACCCTAAATCACGAACATCAACGCTTGAATATTTAAAAGAGGGTCTTGGGGGGTTTTTATGGTAGAATTACAAAGGGACCCTCAGGGAATACTATTCGTAGCCATAGACCCTAAACCCTAACCCAAAACCCTAAACCCTGAACCCTAAACCCCAAACCCTAAACCCTATAAACCCTAAGCCCCAAAATTAGGCTGAGCCCACGGCGGCAGCAGTGCTGCGTGAGTGGGAGTCCGCCGCCTCCTGCAGTGTGCGTCCACAGCAGGAGACGCCCCATGGTGGTCACGGCGATCCTGGTATAGGGATTAGGGTTTAGGGCTTAGGATTTCCCTACGTGGTCCTGTGGAAGAGGATTTCCCTACTTAAACGATCAGGGGACTTATTAACCATGTTTTATTGTGCTTATAGCTGTGCTTCTCACCACATTAGGGCAGTTAAGGGGCTTCTAAGTGGGTTATAAGTACAGCATTAACTGGTGAATAAGTACCACGAACCTCCACGCAAGGGTCCATGTACCCATAAGGTGTATACTTTGGGCCCTAAGGCTACTTTTCGGAACCCCTTTAAGGCCCAAGTATATACTAAATAGGTTCAGGGGTTGGGGCTTCCAGGCTAGATCTGTTTTGCCTCAGTGGGTACCCTCCCTTTTATCAAGGGACTAAGAGTAGTACTGCACATCCTGGCTTTTATCTGCCTCTGAAACCCAAAACCCTATAAGCCTCAGCGAGCCCCAGGCGACTACCCAAAAAACGCATTTCCATGCCGTCCGATAAACCACACAGGTGCTCAGGCTCACGGGGAAGGTGTACCCAAAATGCGGATCATGTTCAACTTCCCCCCCCCTTCATTTTGCACATTGCGTCGTCCGAAAGTCGTATCCATTCACCCTACGCTACTAGTGGAGTCGTTGAGCCGTCAAGCCTAGGTTGAATGTATGCAGAACCTCCGGGAACAGGAGCTGCGCAGAATACATAAGAGCGGCGCAGAATTGGTGGAGCCCTGCATACTGTACCAGAGCTGCGCAAAATCTCGGATCCGACAGTCCGAAGGCTGTGAAGATAGAGGGTTTAGGGTTTAGGGTTTAGGGTTTAAGGTTTAGGGTTTAGGGTTTAGGGTTTAGGGTTAGAACCCTTTGAAGAAGGTAAGGGAGCTGCTAAGTGCTCGTCGTCGAGGTCGTAAGAAGGGCGAGGCGTGGCAGACCACCAACGTCCGATAACCAAAGGGTGCGCGCAGCGGTCCAGGAACTCCCACGTTTGCTTCTTTGAACAAAGGGTTTAGGGTTTAGGGTTTAGGGTTTAGGCCTTGGAGTTTCGGAGACCATTCGAAGCCTTAGACCCGAAAAGTCTGCTGGATGATGCAGACGGCGAGGGTTTTTCGGGCTTCGGACTTCGGGAGACCCAACGATTCTAGGATGTGCTGCAAAACGCACGATGCTCAAAAGGCCTTTCCTATCTGTGGTTCGGGTTAGGGGTTTAGGGTTTAGGGGTCTGGGGGATGTGGTTTGAGTTTCTTTCGGCGAAATCAGAACACATTAACCCTGGAAAAGGCGAGAACAGGGTACCTTTTGGGGATCTTGTCCTTGCCTGTTGCCCCCTAGAACATAAACCCTAAACCCTAAACCCTAAACCCTCAACCTTAAACCCTAAACCCGAAACCCTAAACCCTAAACCCCCTAGAACATATCCCCCAACCTATAAACCTCAAACTTAACATCCCGAAAGCCTAGGTCTAAGTATCGACGCTATGGGTACCTGGATCCTTCGGCCAAGCGGACTTAGGGTTTTTAGGGTTTAGGATTTTGGGGTTTAGGGTTGTTAGGGTTTAGGGTTAATAGGTTTAGGGTTTGTAGGTTTAGGGTTTCTGGTTTAGGGGTCAGGGTCAGTGTGATTTCTTGGTGGAATAGGGCTTAGGGTTCGCATGGTTCAGGGTCTAGGGTCAAGGGCACTTGACTAACGACCCAAATGGGGTTTGACACATGTACCAGTGCGCAATATATGTCGAGTTCTCTACATGATGTTCCTTTTTTTGGGTACCCTAAATTTGAAATACCAGAGACCACATTTTAGAGAAGCCCACATATAGGTACCCTAAAGCCTAAACCCTAAAGCCTAAACCCTTTTTGGGTCTAGGGGGTTCCGGGGGTAATTCAGGCAGGGGAGGGCAATAAATCTCGCAGGCTCGGGCTTCATTAGGGTTTAGCCTAAACCCTAAACCTCGCCCTAGATGGTGCTGGCCTGGCGTCCACGTCGAAAACGCGGCTTCCGTAAGCGCAGCATTGGAACCACCTTGACCCCAACCTTACTTCCAAGCCCTTTTTGACTTAGTAAGTAGGCTTAGTAAGAAATTAAGGATCGTACGTTGGGTTATGGGGACTATTCTAGGGCTTCTAGGGGATACGAAGCCGACTTGCTAAGTCAAGAGAGCTTCCAAGTAAGCCAACGACCCACGTGCTGAAGTCATAGGGCCGTACTAGGGTGATAAAGGGGGCCTTGGGGTTGTTGTACTAGAACCAGAAAAGGACTATAAGATACAATAAGGGAATACTTTTTGGTACTTCTTCCGACCCCTATATTAAACTCACGTGGTTTCTCTTTAAAAGGTTTTGGGGCTTCAAGCTCAGGGATCGGGGTCACGGCCTCTTCTTCTCAGACCCCTGTAAGGTTTAAGGTTGGATCCGTAGAAGTGTGGGTTAGGCTTTAGGGTTTAGGATTTAGGGCTTAGGGTTAAGGGTTAAGGGTTAAGGGTTTAGGGAGCTCTTTCGACTTAAGAAGCCCCCCTGAGCACCTGAGTGATTGTAGGCGAATCGTGTCAATGTTCGGCATGTATACGGTGGGGTGTAATTGCGTGTATCCCCAAATGAACCTATACACACTCACCTAAACCGTAAACCCTAAACCCCTCCTAAGGAGCCACCCGACAGCAGTCATAAACAAACGCCACTTCATGTGGGCATTTCGCAAAGTAGCGGCGTACCCCTTCCATACCCCAAACTACCCAAAGCCGCTGCTTGGAGGCTCATGGTACCCGTAACCCAACTATTCCAAGTAGCCTTCTCAACAGTTGTAGGGTCTACTCTAGGCTTCTCACCTAAACCCTACGCCCTAAACCCTACACCCTGAACCCTAAACCCAGAAGCCCTAAGGGCCCTAAGGGTCTGAATCCGCTCCCAGGCGCAACTCGTAGAGACCACAGGTGAAGATGGCCAGCAGAATTCGCCGACACAGGGAGATGGTCCTCAGATTTACAGGTTTAGGGTTTAGGGTCTAGGGCTAGGGTTTGGGGTTTAGGGTTTAGGGTTTAGGGCTTGGGGGTCTTTTGGGCTTGGGCGTGTAGCGTTTTGGGGTTCGGGAGGTTTTGGGGGGTGCAGGGCTTTGGGGTCTTCGGGCTTGCGGGTGATTCGAGCAGACCTGGAGAGCGCGCAGAAATAACCCACATCCTTAACTCTTCCCCGTAGGGTTTAGGGTTTAGGGATTAGGGTTTAGGGTTTAGGGTTGACTGACTTCGCTTCTGCCTCCTGATCGCAGCAAGTGCAGGGTTTAGGTCTCAGGTGCAGCCTACCAGCATGGTGGTCCTGAATAGTTGGGAGGGGGCGAGGGAGGTTATGTAGTACGGTGCTCAAAACGATACTGCCACAAGACGTATCATGTGCGTTCCAATATGCTCTGCGGGCGCACATGCGCCGCAAACGAAACCCGCAAACCCCTAAACCCTGGAATACCCTGAACCCTGAACCAGACTGCTGTCTCCTGATTAGCTTGGTCCCCCGGAATTGGAGAAACTAATCCGGAAGTTGTTCGGCGGTATCTATTTGGTTTGCATGGTCCAAAAAGTCGAGCGATGCGAAATTTCAAGCGAAGTAGCCTCTGAGTTCCTTCTGACAGCCTACTGAGTTCCTCTGGAAACCCTCAGGGTCCGTGGACCCTTAGCGAAAGCCTCGCCAGACTCCCTCCCCCCCTAAACCCTAAACCCTAAACCCTAAACCCTAAACCCTAAACCCTAAACCCTAAACCCTAAGTTGCACTAATCAGCATCCACCATTAACACAAAAACAACCATTGTAAGACAGAAGAGCCCCGCAGGAAACGACAGACACCCTGAGAGCACCAAACCTCAGTATCCCCGAGCTCATCCTAAGAAGATGAGGGTTTAGGGTTTAGGGTTTAGGGTGTAGGGTTTAGGGTTTAGGGTTTAGGGTTTAGGGTTTAGGGTTTAGGGTGTAGGGTTTAGGGTGTAGGGTTTAGGGTTTAGGGTTTAGGGTTTAGGGTGTAGGGTTTAGGGTTTAGGGTTTAGGGTTTAGGGTTTAGGGTTTAGGGTTTAGGGTTTAGGGTTTAGGGTTTAGGGTTTATTTAGGGTTAGGGTTTAGGGTTTGGGGTTAGGGTTTAGGGTTGAGGGTTTAGGGTTGAGGGTTTAGGGTTTACTGTAGGGTTTAGGGCTAGCTGACCCCCTACCGTAAGGTTGAGCGCGTTCTGCCCCAAGACCCTAGACCCTGAACCCTAACGAACATTGGCATGGCGTTCTTTTCTTTACATCTTCCCCTTGGGCTTGCCAATCAAACATACCGGCATGACCCCTCCAGGAGAGAGTTGCTGATGGGAGGACTTAGGGTTTCGGGTTGAAGCCACAACCCTAAACCCTAAACCTTAAATTTAGGGTTTCGGGTTGATACCTCGACCCTAAACCCTATTATAAACCCTAAACCCTAAACCCTAAACCCTAAACCCTAAACCCTAAACCCTAAACCCTAAACCTTAAACCCTGAACCCTAACCCCTAAACCCTAAACCCGAATTGGGTTATGGCATTGCGATGGAGGCGCTTCGTTAGCTTCACGCGGATGGGCTCCCCACCGCAGAGTTGCTCGCCTGGCTGCTGCACTTTAGGGTTTAGGGTGGTCAGGGTTTAGAATTTAAAATTCAGGGATTACATGGGATTACAGAATTTAGGGTTCAGGAATTAGGGTTAGGGCTTAGGGCTTAGGGCTTAGGGTTTAGGGTTTAGGGCTTAGGGCTTAGGGTCCCAGAGTGCTGCTGCACTTTAGGGTTTAGGGTCCCAGAGACTCCAAAACCCCTTAATTAAGGAATACCCCTTAAATCATAATAGGAACCCTCATATGATTTAAGGTATATTCCTTAATTAAGGGGTTTTGGAGTCTCTGAGTTGTTCAGGGTTTAGAATTTAGGGTTCAAGGGATTACAGAATTTAGGGTTCAGGAATTAGGGCTTAGGGCTTAGGGTTTCAGGCTTAGGGCTTAGGGCTTAGGGCTTAGGGCTTAGGGCTTAGGGCTTAGGGCTTAGGGCTTAGGGCTTAGGGTTTAGGCAAGTTGGTGGCATGACTGAAGTCTTTCCGGAAGCTCCGGGTCCTCCACCGTCAACGCGAAGAGTCTGAGATCTATTTTGGAATCTTTTACCCAGAGACTCCAAAACCCCTTAATTAAGGAATATCCCTTTAATCATAATAGGAACCCTAATATGATTTAAGGTATATTCCTTAATTAAGGGGTTTTGGAGTCTTCTATATAGTGTTTTCAAGGGAGAGGGGTTCCAAGGGGAGTATTTTACCCAAGGTTCCCTAAGACTTAGCCCTCATTGAACCTCCCCCCCTCCCTTGAGAACCCTATAACTTATGATCAGGGGTTTTTTAGGATAGGGTTGAGGGTTCTTCTTGTGGGTTTAGGGTTTGGGGTTTAGGGTGATAGGACAGACTGCTCTCACACATCCAACGCCGCTGGCTTCCTTCCCAGCATTCGTCAAGCCGCAAGCCGCTAGAAATAACGAGCGAGGTTCTGGATACTTGGCGCCTTTAAGACGAAACCCAAAAGCCCCCTATCCCCTGAACAGTTTCAAAAGAGGAAGTCGGGTGTGTGGCTTAGTTTGCAGGGTTGAGCGCGACTTTTTTGGGTTCTTAACCCTAAGTCCTGAACCTTCAAACCTTCAATCCACTGAAAACCCCTTTCCCCTAACCCCTAACCCTAAACCCGAACCCCAAACCCTAAATAAACCCAAAACCCTAAACCCTAACCCTAGACCCTAGACCCTAGACCCTAAACCCTAGCCCTAAACCCTAAACTCTTACAAACCCTGAACTGAACTCCCCCACCTAGGAGAAGATCAACCTCAAACTCCTTGGAGCGAAGGCCGTGGATATTCCTCAGAAAGGCTTTGAGAACTTTAGGGTTTAGGGTTTAGGGTTTAGGTTATCTAAGTTCTAAAGATATGTGTTAGTCCACACAACAAAAGTAGGACGACGGCAAAACGACGGAGGGACGACGGTGGGACGACGGAGGGACGATGGTGGGACGACGGAGGGACGAGGGCAAGACGACGGAGGGACGACGGCAGGATGACGGAGGGACGACGGCAGGACGCCGGGGGGACGACGGGGGGACGACGGGGGGACGACGGGGGGACGACGGAGGGACGACGGGGGGACGACGGCTGTCGCGCCGTCGTCGAGCCGTCGTCGCGTCGTCGTCGCGCCGTCGTCGCGCCGTCGTCACACCGTCATAAGGCCTAGTTTAAGCCCAAACTAGGCCTTATTTAGCCCAAACTAGGCCTTATTTCCCGTCATAAGGCCTAGTTTAAGCCCAAACTAGGCCTTATGACGGCGGGGCGACGGCGGGGCGACGGCGGGACGACGGCGGGACGACGGCGGGACGACGGCGGGACGACGGCGGGACGACGGCGCGACGACGGCGTGACGACGGCGCGACAGCCGTCGTCCCCCCGTCGTCACCCCGTCGTCGCGCCATCGCACCCTGTCGTCGCGCCGTCGTCACACCGTCGTCGCCCCGTCGCCACCCCGTCGTCGCGCCGTCGTCATCCCATCGTCGCCCCGTCAAAGCCCTGACGTCTAGACCCCTCTAGCTGGACTAGAAACCATACCCCACATATCTCTAGAACTTAGATAAGGTTTAGGGTTTAGGGTTTAGGGCTTAGGGCTTAGGGTTGGGGTTTAGGCTTAGGGTTGGAATCATGGGATTTTACCTGAGACCCCTAAGTTGGTACCCCGGGGTTTAGGTAGTATATACGGGCCGAAGTAGGAGTAACAAAGGGGAGCCCTTGAGGGGTACAACCTTAGGGGTTTCGAGTCGTCATCCCCCTGCTGGGAGCTAAGGGGCAGGCATTGGGGAAGGGACCTCCAACCCTAAACCCTAAACCCTATAGGGTTTAGGGTTTAGGGTTTAGGGTTTAGGGTTTACCCTAAACCGCAAACCCTAAATCCTAATAAGGTCTCAGGCCTCCTGAATCCTAAGCCCCGAACCCGACCTGGGACCCTCTTTACCTACAGCTTAGTAGGAACTACCCTGAGTTAGTTCAGGGTTTAGGGTTTAGGGTTTGGAGTTTAAGGTTGAGGGTTTCCCTTATACCTTAATATAGCCCCTTGACACCCTAATAAGAAACCCCCCCCCCCTACAAAACAGAAACCCTACTTAAAGAGACCACCAACCAATACAAGGTATAACCCATAGGCAGGCTTCTGCAGTGGAGCGGGGTACCACTCTAAAACCACAGCTGGAACAGGCTTGGTGGAGGGGCGGGGGGTGGGGGTTTGGGTACTCTTTACTATATCCCCATTGGTATGAAGATCTCACTGACCATCTGGACCTTCCGGATGTCCAGAACTGGCCAGCCGCCGTGCCCATTTTTATGATCTCCCATGAGCCATCTACCTCAATTGGGGTGGAACGCCGCCTGACCATGGCAGCCAGCCGCACCAAGCTAGTCTTCCTCTTCAAAAAAGGGTTCCAGATGGTCTGTTCCCATCTGGCAAGCAGCAGGCAAAGAGGCTCCCAGGAGGTTTGGAACACTGAGCGAACCCCACCCGCGGACGGGACGAGCTCTTCAATTTTCCAGAGCTATCCTGAAAAGCAGTATCCTAACCCGTATAAACCCAGACTAAGCCCTCAACCCTAGACCCTAGACCCTGAACCCTGAACTCTGTACGAGCTGCGCCAACCCTGACCCCCAAGCTCTTGCGCTTTCAGGGGAAATAATGTACGAAGACTAGAGATAGAATGCCAACATACTCGTTTTCGCCAACGCTACGTCTTAAGGCCTAACCCCCAAACCCTGAACTATACTTGAATTCCAACAACTTTGGGCACAGTGACTCCGAGCCCCATACCTGAGACCCTGAACCCTCAACTCTAAACCCTAAACCCTCAACCCTAAACCCTCAACCCTAAACCCTGAACCAGGAACCCTAAAACGAACTCGAGTTGGATTCCAGGAGCCCTTCTCAAGCACCCAAACCCCAAGCTAGGATGGGCTTTGAGGCCGTAGAACCTCCAAAATCAACCCCGTATAAATGGTTTAGGGTTTATAGGGTTTAGAATCCCCCTGATCAACCCTAGAAAGGGCTTCTAAGGAGAACCAGCAGACAGCAATCAGTCACATGCCCAGATGGTTACAACTTCTCGATTCCGATTCCCCCCAGCGATTGCAAGCAACGCAGACAAAATGCTGTGTCTTCAGGGTTCGCCCTAAACCCTAAACCCTAAACCCTAAACCCTAAACCCTAAACCCTAAACCCTAAACCCTAAACCCTAAACCCTAAACCCTAAACCCTAAACCCTAAACCCTATTGCATAATCCCTAAACCCTATTGCATAATAATGAGCCCATCCTGGAGGCCCTGCAAACCCTAAGAGAAGCGTCGCTTCTTGGAAGAGGCGGTTTCGGATGGCTTTCCGCCGCTCCTGCCTCGGTTTGGGTGTAAGGGTTTAGGGTTTAGGGCTAGGGTTTAGGGTTTAGGGTTTAGGGTTTAGGGTTTAGGGTTTAGGGTTTGGGGTTTAGGGTTTAGGGTTTAGGGTCTAGGGTCTAGGGTTTAGGGTTTAGGGTTTAGGGTTGAGGGTTGAGGGTTTAGGGTTTAGGGGTAGCATGCTGCGGTTTATGGTTTTGGGGTTATCGGTGCTCTGTCTGCCATTTCGTCATACTGGTACCCGACAATGACCCAAAAACCTTGAGTAAGGCCCTGAACCAACCAAGCAACCATATGGGTGGGTGTCAAAACTATGATCCCTTTTGGGGTGCCATAAATACTAGGTGCCGTATTACAGTAGGGATCCAAGAAGGGGCCAGAACTTTGACAACCACCCAGATTCATGGCCAAATTCATGGCCAAACAAGTAGTTTCTCCATGGATGCTCACGAAAAACCTCCCGTACCGTGTAAAAGGGACTCCCCAAAACAACACAACTTCCAAGACTTTTCCCGAAACCCTCATACCCGCACCCAAACACCCTAAACCCTGCTAACCCAGGTACATGTGTCATGAAACCCTACACCGTCAACCCCAAACCCTAAACCCTAATGGCCTAAACCGTAAACCCTAAACCCTAAGCCCCTGGGCCTAGACCCTAAAGCCTTGGCAGTCGGGTTGTGGTGCTCTCTGTTTCGGCCTCCTCTCTGTGCATCTCACTGTGTGCGCCCATACCGTTTAGGGTTAGGGTTTAGGGTTTAGGGTTTAGGGTTTAGGGTTTAGGGTTTAGGGTTTAGGGTTTAGGGTTTAGGGCTTAGGGTTTAGGGTTTAGGGTTTAGGGTTTAGGGTTTAGGGTTTAGGGTTTAGGGTTTAGGGTTTAGGGTTGAGGGTTGAGGGTTGAGGGTTGAGGGTTTAGGACCCTCAAGCCTACAGGCGCGCTGTAGGGTTTATGAGGTTTATGGGGCTTAGGGGGTTTAGGGATGTAGTTTGTAGGGTTTAGGGTTCATGAGGTTAATTGGGGATTAGGGATTTTAGGGTTTTAGGGGATGTGTTTTAGGATTTTAGGGTTCTAGGGCTTAGGGTTCAGGGCTGTGGTTTATAGGGTTTATTCTGGCTCGCAGGGCTTCGAAGGATCACAAGGTCGTGCGCTTGCAGGGTTACATCTTTAAGCACCCCCTAACACCCCTTAACCGACATTTCTGCATCCATAGCCAGACCCTGCAGGTAGGACCTGAACACACTAAGATTGGGCCCCTAACAACCCTAACGAGGGCGTAGGGTTTTTAGGGTAAGGTCTAGGTTTAGGGTGTAGTACAGACATGAAATGGGGCCCACAAACCTCCTTTCCACCCTCATATGAACCAAAGGAAGGAATTCAACTCAGCTGCTGCGCGGCGCGCCGTTGCCTGTGACAATCTCATGCTGCGTGGACGATCACCAACCCTGAGCCCTCATCTGAAGGTTCTGAGTATGGGCCCTTAATTCGAGTCCCTTGATACAGAACGCTTAAACACACTAGATATGAGGGCCCATACTTCGGATCATGGCTTGGAATGTAGCTCTACCCTAAGCTCCAAGCCCCTTAAGCCCTAAACACCCTTAACCCTGAACCCTAAGCCCTAAACTCCTTAAACCCTAAACCCTAAATCCTAAATCCTAAACCCTAATCCCTAGCCCTAAACCCTAAACCCCCTAAAGATCCCCCCCCCCCCAAACAAAAAAAAAAAACAAAAGAAATAGACTCTCATGGGCCGACGGAATTCGGACTCACCCGCACAAAGGCAGCCCCCGCACCTACGACTCACTAAAACGTGCCCTGGTGCTGAACGGCCTTGATAAGGGGATTAGGGTTTAGGATTTAGGGTTTAGGGGTTTAGGGGTTTAGGGTTTAAAAGGGTGGATGTTAGCTGAACCCTCAACCGATAACAGGCCCTGAACCCTGAATCTTTCCAAACGTGAAACAAGACTAAACCCCTTACAGGCGGGCGCTTTCCGAAGGAGGGTTCGGAAACGGAGTGCGGAGCTCCCCTGACACAAGGCGGCTTCAGGGTTTAAGGTATAGGGTTTAGGGTTTAGGGCTTAGGGTGTAGACCAAGTACTTGGGCTAAAACCTAAACCCTAAACCCTAAACCCTAAACCCTAAACCCTAAACCCTAAACCCTAAACCCTAAACCCTAAACCCTAAACCCTAAACCCTAAACCCTAAACCCTAAACCCTAAACCCTAACCCTAACACCCTAAACCCTAAACCCTAAACCCTAAACCCTAAACCCTAAACCCTAAACCCTAAACCCTAAACCCTAAACCCTAAACCCTAAACCCATGCCTCCTGTGTAGGGCCCTGGAGGCGGGATCGGATGAGGCCGGATCGGCCTGGAGATGGACGTTGAGGGGATTTGGGGGGGCGCTCTGAAGGATTAGGGATTAGGGTTTAGGGTTTAGGATTTGGGGGGGGGGGGGGGGGGCTTTAGGTGCTCAATTAGGTGGATTCAGGGGTTTAGGGTTTAGGGTTTAGGGTCTAGGGTTTAGGGGGCTGCTTAGAGGTTTGGGTTTAGGGGTTCGCGTAGGGGGTTTTGGTGGGTTTCAGATGGACATCGCTCCCTGTAGAGCCCGCCCACTAAAACCCGAACCCTAAACCCAGCAAAGAACCCTGGGCCCTAAACCTTGGGATGTTCTCCCTTATAGTAACACTACAGTCCTTCATGGGGACTATAGCTCTAATCCCCATAAAGGACTGCCAGTACAAGGGGCAGCATCTCAAACCCACTAAAAGCCTCTCAGCTTGATGCGCACATCTCAACAAACCTCGAGAAATGGGCCTACAACCCTAAACCCTAAACCCTAAACCCTAAACCCTAAACCCTAAACCCTAAACCCTAAACCCTAAACCCTAAACCCTAAACGCCAACTCCCTCCCTCCAAAGCCCGTGTTGCCTCGACGGCGCCCGGCGCACCTGGATCCGATACTTCCTCCGGCTGAGTTCACGTCTTGAATTGTCGGTTAAGGGTTTAGGGTTTAGGGTTTAGGGTTTAGGGTTTAGGGTTTAGGGTTTAGGGTTTGGCAGCGGCGATTTCTGGCCGATTGGAGTTCAGAGGGTTTAGAAAATCCGGTTCATTCAGGATAGCTCACTTGGAGGTTCAGGGCACTTCCTTCCCCAATAATAGCTGTACTTATATCCGAACTATAACCATATTAGGGTTCTGAGGCTTATATAAGTTGGTTAATTATGCGAGACCTTGTACCCTGAAGATCAGGCACGGATGTGTTAGGGCCGAGGGCTTAGCGTCCAGGGCTGAGGATGGTTTAGGGTTCACGGCTTACAACTTTACACGCGAAAAGTTCGGGGTTTAAACCATGAACCCTGCAGCCTAAACACTAAACCCTAAACTCTAAACTCTGAACTCTAAACCCTAAACCCTCAACCCTCAACCCTGACCTCTAAGAATCCGAAGGATGCCTTCAGGGTCTTCTCCGGCGGCGAAAACTCTTTCTACAGGCATGATGAAAGAATTTGACTCTGCATTCTCGAGCCGAAGGAACCCGCAACGCGCCCCAAAGCTTCCCACTTCTGCGGATCGAAGCCTAAGGTTACTAAAAACTACACGCTGAACCTAGGAGCAAGTCCCCAAAAGCCCTAAACCCTAAACCTTTGTACTCTAAACCCTAAACCCTAACACCGAAACCTAAACAAATGACCACAAAGTCGAGGTGTCCAGCAGAAAGGGCTCGGCAACTTCCCGTTGCCCTTCGCCGCAACGCGCCATTGCTGGAAACCTCCCTAACTTGCTTCAGGTTTAGTGTGTAGGGCTCATGGTTTAGGGTTTAGGGTTTAGGGTTTAGGGGTTTAGGGTTTAGGATTTAGGGTGAGTTTCTCCTCTAAACGATGGTCGCCCTTTTGCAATGTTCAGGATACCCCCATACAGCCATCCTGATGTAGGGAACTACCCGTGTGGGGCTGCCAGGCAGGACGTCCCTCATCCGCTTGTGGTCCTTCACTTCTCACTTCAGTTTCAGAGGTTTCGTCGGGTTTCAGAGGTTTCGTCAGGAGGGTTTCAGAAGTTATCCCTCAGGGTTTAGCATTTTAGGGTTTCGGGTTGAGGTGCCTAAGCGCTAAACGAAACAAAGCTAAATCTAAACCCTAAACCGTAAGGAAGCCTCTGGTTTAGGGTTTAGGGTTTAGGGTTAGGGTTTAGAGTTTAGGGTTTAGGGTTTAGGGTTTAGGGAAATCCCTTGCACTTCGTCCGGTCGGGTGCCGGCTCTACAAAGCTTCTGGTGTTGGCGAGCGCGGCGCCAAGTCTGGTCGATACAAAGCCGAGGGCGTAGGGTGTGTTGGAGTTCACTGTGGGGAGGGGGGGGGGGTGCTTGGAACTCCAGGATCCATAGTTTAGGTTTAGGGTTTAGGGTTTAGGGTTTAGGGTTTAGGGTTTAGGGTTTAGGGTTTAGGGTTTAGGGTTTAGGGTTTAGGGTTTAGGGTTTAGGGTTTAGGGTTTAGGGTTTAGAATCAGTAAAGCTGGAGTATAAACAGTCGCAAAGAACAGCTCGACATGTTTAGGGCTTGGGGATCCTAGGGGTTTGTAGGCGAACATGCGGTGAGGGTTCCGAATGATGATCCGAGTACCCTAAACCCTAAACCCTAAACCCTAAACCCTAAACCCTAAACCCTAAACCCTAAACCCTAAACCCTAAACCCTAAACCCTAGACCCTAGACCCTAGACCCTAGACCCTAGACCTTAAACCCTAAGCCTAAAATAGTTTTCTGGGATGCCATACTGCCCTCACCCGTGCTGCTAGCCAGCACAGAAGAAAGGCCCAAAGAAGCTAGGGTTTAGGGTTTAGGGTTTAGGGTTTAGGGTTTAGGGTTTAGGGTTTAGGGTTTAGGGTTTAGGGTTTAGGGTTTATTGTTTAGGGTCTAGGGTTTAGGGTTACATGATGCGAAGGACAGCTGCAGTTGGGTTGCCTAGAATAAGAGGGGTACCCTTGTTGTCCTACAGGGGTTTACAAGAGAACCAGAACCCTGACAAAGGGAATTGGGGCCTGCCCCCGAAATCCCAGATTACAAATGAACTTATAACCCAATTACATCCATGTTCGGGTACTTAAGGGCCCTATAAGTGGGTTATAGCTTGCATTGAGTGAAGGACAGCTGCAGTTTCAAGAGTTTCGATTCTTTCTACAAGCCTCCTTAAAAAAAAAAAAAAAAAAAAAAAAAAAACGACTTACAACAAGAGACTTACCATCGGCACACTGCCCACCTAAAACTCACTCGATGGAGGGTTGCTATGGCCCTAACCCTCAACGCTTAGGGTCTAGAGACTTTCGGCTTTAGGGTTTTAGGGTTTAGGGTTTAGGGTCTAAGAGTTTAGGCTTTAGGGTTTGGGCTTTAGGGTTTAGGTGTTTTCGGGGAGTGTTGTTGTTGACTGGGGGCTTCGGGGTTTGAGGGTCTAGGAGTTTGAGGGTCTAGGAGTTTGCATACTGTTGGCCGAAATGGCTCATCGTGCGAGGCTGAATTAATTTCATGCAACCTTCATGGGTTCGCCTGCTGTGTCGCTGCAGTTGGCCAATCGGAAACTCGAGAATCCCTGTAGAACTAGAAACCCCACAACCTAAACCCTAAACCCTAAACCCTAAATCTTCAGGGTATGTGCAGCCATCTTAAGTTCCGAAGCCACCTACTTCCCTACTAAAAGTAAAGGTTTAGAACTGAGGGTACAAAGCACCACAGCCCAAGAATTTAGGGCTTGGGGTGTTGGATTTAGGGCATCTGATTTAGAGTTACACGATACACTAAACCCTAAACCCTAAACCCCGCCCATTTTTTCGCCAAGTCCTCCACGTCTCTGAAGCCTCGCTGCCCTTGTTTTAAGACTCAACTGCTGTCGGGCGTAGCTGTGCGGGCTGTGATTCAAGGCCAGACCAGCAGGGGGTGTTCTAGGCTTCGACCGGAGCTTTCTCTGAGTTGGGGGATCCTGAACCCGAAGCTCTAAACCCTAAACCCTAGACCCTAGACCCTAAACCCTCAACCCTCAACCCGAAACCCGTTTTGCTTCCCAGAGAAGAAGCATATCTCTAGTTATGAGGAGTGGGGGACTGCGAGTGTTTCAGGGTTTGGGGGTTGGGGCTTCGGGTTCTCGGGTTCAAGGGTTTAGGGCATAGGATTTAGGGTTGCAACGGGGGATTCGGGTAGGTATGGCTATGAGAGCTATAGTTATGAGCGCTTATGGCCTTCTTAAACCCTAAACCCTAAACCCTAAACCCTAGGGTGCTTACAACCTTCCTTGTAACTAGATACTGAGGGCTGGCGGACAGCTCTTCCTGCAGGGGTGTTGACGTGTAGGGTTTAGGGTTTAGGGTTTAGGGTTTAGGGTTTAGGGTTTAGGGTTTAGGGTTGAGGGTTGAGGGTTGAGGGTTGAGGGTTGAGGCTTGAGGGTTGAGGGTTGAGGGTTGAGGGTTTAGGGTTTAGGGTTGAGGGTTTAGGGTTTACCCTGCAACCATCCAAGAACAGAAGGGTGCCCGGATGTTTGGTTAAATGTCTTAGGGTAGATACATGGCCCCTTAGTATGGGCCCTTAAATGCCCCCTTCTATACCCCAAAAGGAGGTCAGGGACCATAGTAAGGGCCCACGAACCTACCCTTAGATAATGGGGCTAACAGGCATCCTATCTTTAACATCGTGCAGTACCAAGCTTTTCACTGCAGATCCGTGGATGTGGGGTAGCAATCCTTCAATGCTTCCTCAAACGATCTGATCTGGCCTCACTAGCCTGTGAAAAAAGAGCTGAGGATAAGCACAGAGTCGTGCTTCTTCCGTTCTTCGCACTTTTGCACAGCGTGGTGGCAAAAGAGGTGCTGGCTACTGCGCTTGCAACTGCAAAGGCTGGACTGGTAGCTGTAGTAGCAATCACCGCAGTGCATCCAGACAGGCCAGAGAGTTTCTGACCGAATGTGCAAGTCACATTGTTTGTGCTCAAAATCGGAGAGATTGCCGCCCGTGTGCTGAACGCAGTGCTGCAACAGATCCTTACTCCAGAACTACATGGTCGTCATAGAAACGGCACTGCACCGGTCATCACACACACCCACAAAGACATGGTAAACTGTGGCCGTAATACCCATGAGCCCTACAATTCGAAGCCTCAAGCCTAAAAGAAACCTACAGCCCATGCAAAGCATGAATTGACATTCCTACACCCAAGACTTAGTTGTCCAGTAACCTGGGAGAACTAAAGGTTAACCTTTGGGACCATAAGGGGAAAAAAAGGTTCAAGGTTTACCTACTCTACTACTCGGAAGACCCCGAAGCCACAGACCTGTCCCGCACACCGGGGCGGCGCCACGCTGCTGTGTCTGAAAGATCCTACGTCTACAAGGTCAAGGCCTACGCGGGCATTTCCCAAAGTCAAGGTTCCAAGCGATGGTTTAGGGTTTAGGGTTTAGGGTTTAGGGTTTAGGGTTTATAGGGCTTTCGGGTGTCTAGACCCAAGAGTAACCTAGGAATAAGCAGGGGAATAAACAGGGCGCCCTTTTTTGGTCTTTAACGGCGCTTCAAAGGGATCCTAAAGCCAAAAAAGGGAAGACGGGCCTACACTCAGTGCCCAGGTGTAGGATTTCGGGCTGTATTCAAGGGTCTGCGGATACAGGTGTTGAGGGCACATAAGGGTTTAGGGTTTAGGGTTCAGGGTTTAGGGTTGTGGGTCTTTTCGGGTCTTACGGTTTAGGGCTTGGGGTGTAGGGTTTAGGGCTGAGAGTTTCGGGCGAAGGGTTCAAAGAGGCGCAATGATGGAGCCTTATAAGGGAAGCTCAAGACGCCCTTACTTTTAAAGGTGCTTTGACTTAGTAAAGTCTACTTCGTATCCCCTAGAAACCCCCTTTTTTTGCGCCTATAACCCAACTTACTAACCCTCCTATTCAGTCAAAAAGAGCTGCAAAGTAGAAAGGACTCGCGCGGGTTTGGGGTCTAGGGTTTAGGGTTTAGGGTTTAGGGTTTAGGGGTATTGGGATTTAGGGCTTCGAGAGACCACTCCGGGAAGGGAGTTTCCCAAAAAGGGGGGGAGGGTTTAGGGTTTAGGGTTTAGTGTTTAGGGTTTAGCGTTTAGGGTTTAGGGGGGTTTAGGGTTTAGGGTTTAGGGTTTAGGGTCTAGGGTTATAAGGCTTCTACAGGCATTCGGAGGTTTGGCAGAAAGCAGGGACCCCAAATTTCGGAAACCGCCCGCGTAGCAGCTATCCAGGCATAATTATGGAATCCGCACTGGCCCAGTGTCATGGCACAACGTTAAACCCTAAACCCTAAACCCTAAGCCCTAAGCCCTAAACCCTAAACCCTAAACCCTAAACCCTAACCCCAAAATTGTCGAGACAGCTTTCAAGGCAAGCGCCACTTTTGCCGGATGGAACTGAAAGTTTGCACCTGTACATGTAGGGTTTAAGGCTCGGGGTTTAGGGTGTGTGTGCATGTTTTAGTTTCTTGCTTTAGATGGTCCGACTGTTCAGGCAATGTAGATTCGCACGCTCCCCAAGGCAGGGATGTACTGTTCCACAGCCCAGCTGCTCAGGATGTGAGTCAATAATGCCAGCATTCGCCTCCCAAGCCCTCAACCCTAAACCCTAAACCCTAAATCCTAAATCCTAAACCCTAAACCCTAAACCCTAAACCCTAAATCCTGAAACCCAAGGCTTTGGGCACAAGACCCGAAAGCCAAACCACCTAAGGCCCCTGAAAGCCCCTTGAAGCATCAGCCCTCCTGATGGCACTTACTAGCCAAATAGTAATTATTGCACCTATGGCCCAATTATAACCCATATCAGGGCACTTGAAGGGGCTTGTAAGTGGGTTATAAGTACAGCTACAGTTACAATTGGTTATTCAGTACCATGAACCTCCACCTAAACCCTAAACCCTAAACCCTAAACCCAAAACCCTAAACCCTGTTGGAACCAACCCAAGACCGATTTGAGGATTCCGAGATCCTGGCAGAGGCTGCACGGGATTGGTCTCTCGCCACAGGATCGAAGGTGCGGCTCTAAACCCTAAACCCTAAACCCTAAACCCTACACCCGACACCCTACACCCTAAACCTTTCATGCCTTTCCTCTCCTGGTCCCAATCCCATGCCCCGAAGAAATCATTCAACGTCGAGCGCATAATGGTGCTCCAAGCCCGTGGCCGGCCAGAGACCCCTAAACCCTAAAGGTTTAGGGTTTAGGGTTTAGGGATTGGGGTTTAGGGTTTAGGGTTTAGGCTTAAGCCTCAAACCCTCAAACCCTAGATCCCTAAACCCTAAAACGCTTATAAGGACCCCCAATTTAGAGAACCGCCCATGTGCGGGTTAAACCTTAGCGACTGCCCTGACCCACCTACAGTCTCTGCAAAGGATAAGGCTTGTAGGGTTTAGGGTTTAGGGTTTAGGGTTTAGGGTTCAGGGTTTCGAGCGGACGAAGCCCGAATATTGAAACCCAGCACTGCAGGATTCAGGTATCATGATGAGCATTGAAGGGTGCAATGTTAGGTTTGCAGAAACCCCGAACACAAACCATGAGCTTGTAGGGAGTTGGCTTGTTGAAACCCAAAAAACCCGAAACCCTAAATCCTGGACTCACCAAAAACCCCCCAACCCTAGTCTAGACTCACCGAAAGCCCTAAACCTTAGACTCACATAAACCCCAAAACTCCAAACCCCAAATTCTCAACCCTAAAGACACTAGACTCACCTCAAAGCCTAGGCCGGCTTCGTTCTTGAATGGGCTTCCGGAGCAGGTACTCAGAAGGATGCTGCTCAGGGCAGACCATCCTCAGAATGATTGTTGTTGGGTTTAGGGTTTAGGGTTTAGGGTTTAGGTGTTTAGGGTGTAGGGTTTAGGGTTTAGGGTTTAGGGTTCAGGGTTTAGGGTTCAGGGTTTAGGGTTTAGGGTTTCGAGTTTGGGGTTTCGGGTTTCGAGTTTGGGGTTTAGGGTTTGTGGGGTTTGTAGGGATTTCAGGGCTTTGGGTCTGAGGTTTTGGGTTCGGGGTCCAGGGGTGTTTAGGGCTTGAGGGTCCCAGGGATGGTTTAAAAGGGCTCCTTGCAGGTTTAGGGTTTAGGGTTTAGGGTTTAGGGTTTAGGGTTTAGGGTTTAGGGTTTCGGGTTCAAGGGCCCTAAGCCAAAACCACAAAAAAACCCTACACCCTAAACCCTAAAAACATAAACCCTGAAGCCAAAACATCAAAACCTACTTCTCGCGGCTTCAGGAGTGGTGCTGCTAAGCCGCAAACCCTGGAGCCACACCATGCTCAAATTCATGCGCCAAAACCCTAAACCCTAAACCCTAAACCCTAAACCCTAAACCCTAAACCCTAAACCCTAAACCCTAAACCCTCAATCCTCAAACCCTAAGCCCCCTTAAAGACAGGGCTTAGCTTCTGGGGCGCACCTGAGATCTATTCCTCATCGCGGAACCCGAAACGAAGTCAGGGCATGAATGCGCCTGGCCGTTGAGATGCGAACCTAAGCTGGACCCTAAACCCTAAACCCTAGACCCTAAACCCTAAACCCTAAACCCCAAAACCCTGGCGACCCTTGCGACCCTTGCCCCTAGTTGAAGTTGCATAGGGTAGTTCACAGAAGTTTAGGGCTTTCAGTATAATTCGCATAGGGTTTAGGGTTTCTTCCCTGAACCCTAAACCCTAAACCCTAAACCCTAAACCCTAAACCCTAAAACCCTAAACCCTAAAACGCGGTCTGCCAAGCAGCTCATTGTGTCAGTTCAGCCCACTTCTTGAATTGCACCCTCAGCCGCTCTCTTCCCTGGCCGCGCGATTCATCGAGGGCAACGCATGAGGGCAGGGGGGGTTTAGGGTTTAGGGTTTAGGGTCAGCGTTCTGAGGGCTACGCCAGAAGAGAGCATACTTTAGGGAACTGTAGCCATTGAAGAGGCCTTTGTTGGACATTGTAGGCGGGGGCTTGAGGTACATCCTCTAGGCCCCCGGGAATAATCTAGGAATGGGTGCCCATTTTGGTTTGAAGGGGCTTATAAGAGAACGTACAAGTAAGCCCTAGAAAAAAAAAGAAACGGAAATGCCCTGGGCCCTAGTAACCCTAAACCATAAAAGCCTAAACCCAAACAAGTTGGCTTACAACACCAATTACAACTTAAAATCCTAAGCCCCAAGACCCGGACATTCGGAGAGATGGGTGTTGGGATTTGGACTTTAGGGTTTGGGGCTGCGGTTTTTAGGGCTTTGAGGGCTCCAAAGGATTTAGGGTCAAGGTTTAGGGTTTAGGGAGAAGGGTTTAGGGTTTAGGGTTTAAGGTTTAGGGTTTAGGCTTGTGGGTTTGGGTCTTTGGGCGCTGTACTGACCCTTGAGAAGAGGCCGTTATGTGGAGAAGTGTCTAGGGTTTAGGGCTACATCAAGGGCTTCGCTGGTCTGAGCTTCGGACAATGAAGTTTCTGACCCAAAACCACAAACGCCCTCAACCCTAAACCCTAAATTACTATTTGCTCAAGAAACCCCCCGACAAAAAAGTCCATAAATAGACGCTGCCTCCTGGACAGCTTGGCGATAGCTGGGGTTTTGTTCTCGCCACTCAGCCACCTTTTGCAGAGTCGCGTGGGAGGCCAAGCTCGGGAGAGTTCGGGGGTTTAGGGTTTAGGGCTTCGGGGCCTAAACCTTAAACCCTAAACCCTAAACCCTAAACCTTTGAGGGTATGACACCGCAAGTACACCAAGGAGAGTGAGATTCCGAGTTCAGGGATGCGGCTGCTGCTTCTCACGGTTCAGAGGCGGGGGTGCGCAGTTTGCGTGGGGCTGGTGCCCAAATCTCCCAAATCTCCCAAAAGCCCTAAACCCTAAACCCTAAACCCTAAACCCTAAACCCTAAACCCTTAAACAAAATTGAGCCCTAAAGCCGACGCTGTACTTTTCGGGAGGAGGTCAAAACCCAGAAGGATGCCCCCAAGGTGGCAAGGGTCTAGAGGATTTTTTGAAACTGTAGGCTCCAAAAGCCCTACACCCCTAAACCCCTAAACCCTAATCCTTAACCCCTAAACCCCTAAACCCCTGCCTCTTATCCTTCCCCCCAAAACCCCGAAAGCCCTAAACCCCCAAATGCCTAAACCTACCCTCTTAACCAAAACCCGAAACCCTGAACACCCAAACCCAAAAACCCAAAAACCCTAAACCCAAAAACTCTAAAGCCCGAAACCCCTACCCTCTTCCCCCAACATCCTGAACTTGCATAGCCCTCCGAGCCAAAAACACTTTTTAGCCCTGAGGGTTTAGGGTTTAGGGTTTGGGGTTTAGGGTTGTACGGTATGGTATGGTATCCGAGGCGAGCGTGCCGAAAGGCTTGCGGGAGGGTAGGCTTTAGGGTTTAGGGTTTAGGGTTTAGGGTTTAGGGTTTAGACTTTAGGGCTTGGGTTATCCCATCCCCGAACGAAGGCCGCAAAACCCGTAAACACCGCAAGGCGCGCCAGCTCCAACCCGAACCCCCTCCCCCTCCACCCCCCCCCCCCCCGCCCCCACACAAAACCGTGAACCCAAGCCCAAAACCCGGAAAAAAAAAAAAAAAAACCTAAACCCTGAACCCCAAATCCCGAACCCTAAGCCCTAAACCCTAGCCCTAAACCCTGAACCCCAAACCCCAAACCCCAAACCTCAAACCCTGACGGACCTCCTCGCCCGCCAGGCCCTGGTGGCCCGGCGCCTTCGGCTGAGTTCGGTGTGTGTGTTTGGGGCTAGGGGTTAGGGTTTAGGATTTAGGGTTTAGGGCTAGGGTTTAGGGTTTAGGGTCAGGGTTTAGGGTTCAGGGTCCGCCGACCCTGGCGGCGTGTTGGATGGGTTTGAGGAGGTCCCCCAAAAACGCTCCG
The DNA here is from genome assembly GCA_905221605.1 of Symbiodinium natans. Taxonomy (NCBI): domain Eukaryota; class Dinophyceae; order Suessiales; family Symbiodiniaceae; genus Symbiodinium; species Symbiodinium natans. The sequence continues at coordinate 151,928 of CAJNDS010000146.1, forward strand.
GGGCGGGGGGGGGGTAGGGGGGGTCGGTGCACAATTTTTTCGTGGAGGACCGCGCCACCCGCACAGCGTAAACAGGCGGTTCAGCACAGGGGGGTAGGGGCGCCCTCAGCAAAATCAGCGTTTTGGGCACTCCACCCCCTTGGCTTGAGCTTGTCCTGGTGCTACCCCCTACCCCCCCCCCAACGTTTCACAGAACTCTGCCGAGCAGGCTGGGATGATCTTCGAACCATGCGAGCGGGTTTAGACCTCTCAACTATGCTCTCAGCGGGGTCGGCAGCTTGAGCCGGAGGCTCTTAAATTTAGGGTTCAGGGTTCAGGGTTCAGGGTTCAGGGTTTTAGGGTTCAGGGTTTAGGTTCTTTGGATTTTACGGTTTTAGGGTTTAGGGAGGTAGGATTTTAGACGTTTAGGCTAGGGTTTAGGGTTTAGGGCGAGGGTTTGGGTTTAATTGTTAGGGTCCGGGGTTTAGGGTTTGCGTTTCGGGTTTGGGGTTTAGGTTTTAGGGTTTGGGGTTTACGGTCTTTGGGTGTTACGGTTGAGGGTTTTAGGGTTTTAGGGCTTTAGGGTTTTTGGGTTTTAGGGTTCTAGGGTTTTAGGGTTTTAGGTTTACAGGGTTTTGGGCTTCGGGCACAAGATTTTAGGGCTTGAGTTTTTAGGGTTTGGGGCATGTTTTTATTTTGGGGGAGACTAGGGGTGCATGGGGTGTGTAGTGTCTAGGCTTGTAAGTTGTGTTTTTGGGTTTGGGTGTGAGTGGGGTGGTTAGGGGTTTGGGGTGCTTGTTCCTCCTTTTAGGACTCAGGGTTTACGATGTGTAGGGCTTTAGGCGTTTTAGGCTTAAGAATGAGGGTGTTAGGGTTTATTGTGTGAGGGCTGCGAGTTTAGGGTTTCGGGCTTAAGGTTTAGGGTTTAGGGCCGGGTGGTCGTTTGAGAGTTCATACGTCTATCGCGTCTAGGTACTTGACGAAACTCCAACAGACCAGTCTTATCTACATTGTAAGGTGGCCCAAGCAGCCCTATGAAGAAGATTCTGAAATAAAATCCAAAGAATTCAGGGGTCCTGAACGCTCTTGGAAAGCCTTTGTGTAGGGCTTCAAGGAGCTTCGGGGTTTAGGGATTAGGGTTTAGGGTTCAGGGCTAGGGTTTAGGGATTAGGGATTAGGGTTAAGGGTTTAGGGCTTAGGGTTTAGGGTTTAGGGTTTGCGGTTCTTGTGATGCCCCAAGCATGAATGCCCGCGGAGCCATTTTGTGCGACTGCCGCATGCTGGCCATGCAGAGGAGATTGAGTCCGAGAGCTACTTGTCAAGCATGCGGGAGACTTAGGGTTTAGGGTGTAGGGTGTAGGGTTTGGGGTTTATGGTTTTAGGGTTTTAAATTTAGGGCGAGGAACCTATATAATCCCGTAAAAGGGTATATAATATATGAGGGGAATATATAGGGTGCCTAATTCTCTCAATGTTCCAGCTGAGGCTTCAAGCGCAAATTCCAAAACGATAAACTACATGTGTAAGGGCTAATGGGTTGTGTAACGATCAGGGCCCAATAGAACTTTAAAAACTACTGTATTCCAAATCGAGATCAGGAAGCCCCATGTGCACCCCCTCCCCCGCAAAAACTCCGATCGCCCCCCTCTCAGGGGCAGTGGTGGCTCATGGCCCGCCCGCGCGGCATGCCTCGCAGGGCTCAGCCCTCAAACCTACAGTAAACCAGAAAACCCTAAAGCCCCAACCCTAAACCCTAAACCCCTCGACCCGAAACCTAAACCCTAAAGGCCCCCCCCCCAACAACCAAAACCCGTAAAACCCCTCAAACCCCGAAAGTCCTGAAGCACCTGGAAGCCCTAAAAACCCTAAGCTTTCAAGCCCCTGAAGCCCGAAACCCGAAAAGCAACAAAACCCCGAAACCATTGTGTGAACTCAAGGCCTAGGGTTTAGGGTTTAGGTTTAGGGGGCGTGAACTTAAGGCTTCGGGCCAAGGATTGAACCCTGCTTCTGACCCTGAACCCTAAACCCAAAAGCCCTTAAGAAAGACCCAAACAACCCCCTGATGTGCCAGAAGCCCAAAAGCCCCGAGAGCCCCCAAAAGCCCTAAACCCCGAAAATTAGGGTTTAGGGTTTAGGGTTTAGAGTTTAGGGTACGAAACCTGAAAGCGCTTGCGCGCCGACTCAGCTGGTGCGGAAGTTGACTTTTCCTACACCAAGACACTTTGAGCAGCACACCCTAAAACCTAAACCCTAAACCCTAACCCTGAACCCTAAACCCCAAACCCTAAACCCTAAACCTTGAATCCCCAAACACAACAACACCACCCACCGCACGGCCTAAGCGGCACCCGAGACGTGAACGTAGGCCAAGCCAACTCCTCAGTTCAGGGTGCCATCTAAGAATTTAGGGTTTAGGGTTTTCTAGGGTTTAGGTTTTTTTAGGGTTTAGGGTCTTATTTTTTTCTAAGGGGTGGTTTAGGGTTTTTAGGGTTTAGGGCTTTAGGGTTTTCTAAATTTTAGAGTTTAGGTTTTTAGGGTTGTGGTTTAGAGATGGTCCCTAACAAGGGGCCCTTCATTGGGGAACCAATTCACTTACCCTCTGAAACCTGCAGACATGAGCACTTTCAGGATTTACATGAGATGCAGGGCTCCATATGCAAGATGCTAAGCCGAGAGTTCAACCAAACATCATAGCACGAAATGTGCACCCTAAACCCTAAACCCTAAACCCTAAACCCTAAACCTTAAACCCTAAACCCTAAACCCTAGAACTGAATGGCTCACTTCACTAAGGGGAAGTCCCTGACCCTCGTGTGGACAGTTCACTAGCCGTATACCGGACCTATGAAGGCTTCACTCCGAAAAAAACCTTTTAGGGTTTAGGGTTAGGGTTTAGGGTTTAGGGTTTAGGGTTTAGGGTTTAGGGTTTAGGGTTTAGGGTTTAGGGTTTAGGGTTTAGGGTTTAGGGTTTAGGGTTTAGGGTTTAGGGTTTAGGGTTTAGGGTTTAGGGTTTAGGGTTTAGGGTTTAGGGTTTAGGGTTTAGGGTTTAGGGTTTAGGGTTTACCTTTTGAGCACACTCTTTCAACATCTTATTGGATTGTTGAGCAGGCTGCAGGCTACTTAGGATTTGACTGATGCAGTCAATCGAGTAATTAAGACGTAAATGAGGTTCGAGTAGGGTCTACGAAAATAATCACAGGTGGGCAATGAAATATTGAAAGTTTTAAGTTAACGAGTCGAAAACTGAAGCGGTCTCTCTTGCAAAGTAAGGGTGTTCATGAGATTAACAAATCTTAAACAGTGGTTACTAGGACCCCAGAAGCTTATGAAACAAGGGTTCTTCAGCTTCAAACGCACCAATTTGGTGTTGGCAAATATCAGCGAATCTCAAACACTACAGGGCCTGCGTCTGCAAGCTGCGTAAAGAGCTCCGATGCCCAGTCCATGGCAACACTGGGCCAAAACTGCCCCCGTATCTCGCGTCCACGACTTGGTCGCTTTTGAGACATGAGGTTACACCCCAGCAAGCGGGCGCTGGATACACTGTTGTCTGCCCCGCGGCATCTCTCGCTTCAACTCCGAGGGTTTAGGGTTTAGGGTTTAGGGTTTAGGGTTTGTAGCATCTCGGTTGAGTTCTCCTCCTTTGAGCTGCTCAAAGCGAGAAGGCCAACATTAGGTGGCATTACTTGGCTAAATGCTGTAGCATTGGTCCAAGAAACTGGCTGGTTCTTAGTAGGGAATGAGGGAATGAGGTACCCTATATAATCCCTTAAAAGATATATATATATTGGGCCCAAATTCCCTCATTCCCTACTAAGAACCAGGGGGAGAAAACCCAAGGGCCCACGCTTCAGAACTCTTTAAACAAGGTAAGGGACCATGTTCAGGGGCCATGTAACGTCCCTTAGATTGTAGGGTTTTAGGGTTCTTGGTTTTCAGGGCTTCCGTGTTGTGGGGTGTCAGGGTTCAAGGGCTTCGAGGGCTTGGGGAGTTAGAGTTTAGAGTTTTAGGCTTTCGGGGGCTTCCGCACTTACAGCTTAGGGTTTCGGGGGCTTAGGGTTGAGATTTGAGGGTCTACGGGTGTTGTAGGCTTTCAGGGTTCTGGGATGACATTCCCCACAAACTCCCTGAAAATATACCTAAGACCAGCTCAAGGGCCTTCAAGAAGGCCAATTCGGAGCTCCTCAAAAACAGTCGGCTTAGAGTTTAGGGTTTAAGGTGTGTGTAGCGGCCGCCCCCTTCTAGATTGAAGCTTAGGGTACCCCACCCTTGGCCCTGTAAAACCCTGGGTTTAAGGTTTGAAGTTTAGGGTGAAGGGTGCACGGCTTAGGGAGGTGCAGGGTTTATAGGGTCTTGTCTTGGGTCCAGGGGCTAGGCCTATAACTACATGCCGCTCAGATGCCCCAGCGGTGCTCGGCATCGCGTTTCAGCACCGTGCAGCGGTGGTATGTCATGAAGACGACATAGCAATACCTGTCATGAGCCCCCCCCTAAACCCTAAAATCGAAGGCCCTAAACCCAAACCCCCTACCAAAGACCCTTGACGCCATAATTCAAGCGCTGTATGCCTGAACCCTAAACCCTAAAACCCTACACCCTAAACCCTAAACCCTAAACCCTAAACCCTAAAACCCTACACCCTGAACTACCTTAGGGTCCCTAAAGCCTACGGCCCAGAGGTGGCTTTTCAAGACTGCTGAGAGCACGAAAGAGCAGCTCGGCTACATCTTGCGGGTTTAGGGTAAGGATTCAGGATTTAGGGGTTGAGGATTTCGGGTTTTGGGTTTGGGGTTTAGGGGGTTTTGCAGGTGTACTAGTAGGGCCCAAAGATATACGTGTCCCCCAGTCCGACACAAGTTGGCCGAGCGCACGGGGAGATGGTGGTGACGATGTGGAACAAGGCATGCAGGTGCAAAGCCTCCGGAAGAAGCGTGAACAAAGCATCCGCTTTCAACCAAAAAAACCAGGAACCCTAAACCCTGAACCCTAAACCCTAAACCCTAAACCCTATAAGCCTGAAGCCGGCACGACTGCGAAAACCAAGAACCCCACCAACTCTGCTTGCGCCAAACACGTACTTCCACGCACGATAAGTCTGCCCGGAGCGAAAAAAACCCTAAACCCTAAACCCTAGACCCTAAACCCTAAACCCCAAACCCTAAACCCTAAACCCTAAACCCAAATCCTAAGCGCAGTGAGCCCTTGAACGCCAAGACCCTAGACGCTAAACCCAGGACTGCAATGCAAACATAATCCTAATCCTGAGCCCACACCAAATATATACTCTATATATGGGTTTAGGGTTTTGGGTTGTAGGATTTAGGGGTGCATGGACCCTTGGGGCCAATGACAAGCAAGTTGCCGCACGCAGGGTTCAGGATTGTTTGGGAGGGGTCTGATGATTCTGCATGAGTCTAGGGTTTAGGGTTTAGGGTTTAGGGTTTAGGGTTGTTTATTTGGAATTTGGATTTGGGGATTTTGGGTTGAAGCTGAGGCCTAGATGCCCCCCGAACCACATCAAGCTGCAAACCCCTTCGCTAGTGCGCGACAACTGCCTAAGCCTAACCCCTAAACCCCAAACCCTAAACCTCAAACCCTAAACCCCAAACCCTAAACCCTAAACCCCAAACCCTAAAAAACGCGGAAGTGCATTGTGCGATGGCAGATGTTTTTCTGAGTTCGCAAGCACCCAACAGCTCCAACATGAGGGCCAAATGCGGGTAAAGCTATGGGCCCTGTGAGGGTCGGTGGGTGGCCCCTATGGCCTGCCCTGGCCTGCCCCTATAGTGGGGGTTTGTGGTTTAGGGTTTAGGGTTGCTAGGGTTGAGGTGTTAAAGAGTACCCTTTTTTATTTAAAGGGTTTATGAGGGAACCTGAACGCTAAACAAAGGAATTTAGGGCCTGGTCTTGGTCCTAGTTAGGGTTGGGGGGTCATCTACCCCCCCCCCCCCCCCCCAATAGCCCTGGAAGGTGTAGAGTACCCTAGCCCACAAGTCCTGATATGCACTAAGCCTTAACCCCTAAACCCTAAACCCTAAACCCTAAACCCTGCCATGAGCATCGTACCTGGAACAACTTGGGGTAGATCGGGCACCTATACGAGCCCAAGGGCTTGGGGGGCGGGGGGGGGGGGGGGGGGAGGGGGTTTAGGGTTTAGGGTTTAGGGTTTAGGGTTTAGGGTTTAGGGTTTAGGGTTTAGGGTTTAGGGTTTAGGGTTTAGGGTTTAGGGTTTAGGGTTTAGGGTTTAGGGTTTAGGGTTTAGGGTTTAGGGTTTAGGGTTTAGGGTTTGGGGTTTGGGTTTGGGGTTTGGGGTCTAGGGTTTAGGGGTTAGGGGTTAGGGGTTAGGGTTTAAGGTTAGGGTTCAGGGTTCAGGGTTTAGGGTTTAGGGCCGTGGTTGACATTCCTTGCTTTGTTTCGACGTTTAGGGTTGAGGGTTTTGCGTTTAAGGTCCTGCTTCTAGCCAGACCGCTAGATATTCTAGGATGTAGTACTACCAACTTGGGTTTAGGGTTCAGGGGTTCGGTGTAGTTCAGGGTTTAAGTTGAAAAGCCAACTTCATTTTGTCGGAATCCTGCACCCTAAACCCTGAACCCTGTACTCCGTCCCGGTTGTTTACATACTAGACTCTTTCAACCGGATTAGGGTAGTCTAGGGTTTGTTTAGGGCTGACAGGTTTAGGTTTAGTTTAGGGTTTAGGGTTCAGGGCGATTTCGACAGTGCAGGGTTCAGGGTATAGGGCCGGTTTAGGGGATGGAGTTTTGTTGCAGGTAAGGGTTTAGGGTTTGGGCTTCTGGTTTAGGTTGCAGTCGCCTCGGACTAACCCAACGGCCATAAATCCCTTGCAAAGCCCGAAACCCTAAACCCTGAAACCCTGAACTACTAAACCCACCATCGACCCTGAAATCCTGAAGTCCTACACCCCTAAAACCCTAAACTGTGAAACCCTGAACCCCTAAACCCTGAACTCCTAAACCTTTGCTTCGGGTGTGTTGTTTAAGGGCCTTCTCCCCCGGATCCGAAAACCCGAAACCCTAAACCGTAAACCCTATAGACCCTAAACCCGAACGGAAAAGTCCGGGGCACAGGGCGTTCTCCGGCACCCAAAGGAACAGGAAGCCCGCCTAAGCAAGGCTTTCAGGGCTTGAGCAGGGCCTTGTTGGGAGGGCCTTCACTTGCTCTAAGCCACCAAAATCCAAAAACCCCAATCCCAAACCCTAAACCCTAAAGCACAAACCCTTAAACATAAACCCTAGTCACTAAACCGTAAACCCTAAACCCCAAAGCCTAACCCTACGCAACTCGACGCCTTCGGATTGCACAACTTAAGATCCCTGCAAGCCAAGTTGACCCTTCGTTTCCGACCGAAATGCATTCACACATACGAAGGGTCTTCTTAAAGGAGTCAGGGCTTAGGGTTTAAGGGTTAAGGTTTATTCAAGGCTTAGGGTGAACATATTATGAATATGTCCGATGGCCAGAGTCAGTCATCTTCAGCGCTTGTCGTTCTTCTTGCCAGGGGGACGGGGGGGGGGGGGGGGACGGGGGCTGTTCGAGTTGAGGAATTGTCACCCTGAACCCTGAACCCTAAACCCTAAACCCTAAACCCTAAACCCTAAACCCTAAACCCTAAACCCTGAGCCAGTGGAGTTGAAGGCTCAGAGGGCCATAGGGAGCTGCGCTTGAGTCTCTGCTTCCCCAGCCGTACAGCGTTTAGGGTTTAGGGTTTCGGGTTTAGGGTTTAGGGTTTAGGGTTTAGGGCTTAGGGCTTAGGGCTTAGGGTTTAGGCTTCAGAGTTCAGGGCTTAAGGGCTGAGACCTCTAGCACAACCGTCCAAGGGGTCGCATAAACCCTCCAAGCTGACCTCTAGCACGACGAGCCCTAAACCCTGAGCCCTACACCCCAAACCCAAGCCCCAGGGTTTATAAGGTTTAGGGTTTCGGGTGGGCCCGTGCAAAGGGGCCTCAGCCTTAAGCACTGACGAAGCCTAAACCCAAGAGGCGGGGTAGCCAACGGCCGCGACCCAGAAGAGGAATCTCTGCCACTTTGCCGCCTCTCCGTCCTCTGGCTGTAGACGGACCTAAACCCTAAACCCTGATCCCTGAACCCTAAACCCTGAACCTTAAACCCTAAACCCTAAACCCTGAACCCTAAACCCTAAACTGCAAATGGAGGCTTTGGGCGTAGGCGGCAGATTTAAGGCGGGGTGGCTTAGGGCAGACCAGTAAGGGGTTCTGAGTTTAGGGTTTCGGGCCAGGAATGAAGGGGGTTTACGGTTTAGGGTTTAAGGTAAGTCGGTAAAGACCGTGGCACTGGGATTCAACATACCTTGAAACCTGGGTTTCGGTGGGCTTGGGCTTTCAAAATCCTAAACCCTAAACCACTAAATCCTAAACCCTAAACCCTAGACCCCTAAATCCTAGATCCTACACCCTAAATCCTAAACCCTAAGTCAGAAACCTAGCATGCCCTATATAATTAGACATGAAACCCTGCTGCAAACCCTGAACTCTAGACCCTGAACCAAAAAGCCTACACCCCTAACCCTAAACCCTAAACCCTAAACCCCAAACCCTAAACCCTAAACCCCCTAAACCCCAAACCCTAAACCCTGAACCAAAGGACCCGTCTCCTCGGTGTAGAGCTGGTAGACTCGGTACGCCTGTCCGGGGTGTGAAGCTTCAGGGGTGGTTTGGGGTATATGGCTTGGGGTTTAGGGTTTAGGGCTAGGGTTTAGGGCTTAGGGCTAGGGTGTAGGGTTTAGTTAGGGTGGTCTTCACATGCTTTGGGGCAACTTGGGACGTCCGCGTACACCCGTTGAAGAAGGGTCTAGGCTCGCAGCGCCTAGGGTTCAGGGTTTAGGGTTTAGGGCTCTGATTTCCAGAACCTTGCTCATGGGACTGACTAACTGGCTATTCACTGCAGTTATGATCCTAGTTGCAGTCCCTTCGCTAGCCATACAGGATTACCTCAACTATGAATTGGCTTGTATCCCCCAAAATTTTTAACCAGTTAGTAATGCCAGGACAGGTCAGGTTGAGGCATACTTCAAATGTCTGAGGGAGAATTTAGATACCCCAAAGGGTCTGTGTATCTCTATCGTATGTGTCGTGCATACCCTTACACAGGTTCCTATATCGTAGCATTAAATTAGGGACCCATCCGGAGAGAATAGCCGCTAGAAGCACTTGGTATGCCACGTGGTCAATGTCCCCAGGGCCCTATGTAGTGTTTACGGTTTAGGGTTTAGGGTTTAGGGTTTAGGGCGCCCCATTGGCCTGGAAGATGATGAGTAGCACCGTTGCGCCGTAGGCGGCCACGAAGAAGGGGAAGAAGAAGGGCGAGGTAAAGTATGCCTCAAGGAGGTCACAGTTCAGGGCCCATACATCAAACCCTAAACCCTAAACCCTAAACCCTAAACCCTAAACCCTAAACCCTAAACCCTAAACCCTAAACCCTAAACCAACCCCTTTAAAGAAGGTAGGGGACCATATAAAGGCACCATGCAACGACCCGTAAATGGTTTAATTGGTATAAGGAAGGACTCCTAGAAAAAAAACCGTTAATCTTATTCCCCTAAATCACCAATATATAAATATATGTATGTATATATATATATATACACCTTATATTGTCCCTGTATACCTAAGTAGCCCCTAACTAAGCCCCAAAGAACTGCTAAGGTGCCTCGTAAGGGAATGTCCTTTAGTCCTTCGACACGCTACCTAAGCCCGAATTCCCTAAACCCTAACCATGCACCTCTTGTTCCTTTTCTTGCCTGCACTTGGCGCCTGGCTACAAATTTCAACTCTTGGCTGCCTTGTCAAGAAGCTCAGTAAACCGCCCAAAAAGCTGATCCTCTACCTGGAGTAGGCATTGGGCCCCCCCTTTTCGAAAAGTCAATTTCTATGGGTAGAAGAGGCTTGTATCGAATGAGGGTAAATAGTCAACATTAGCCCCAGAAAGCCCAGAGACCCTAAACCCTACTTGGCAGCCCAGTATTACCCGCTAAGGGTACCCTTTTGGGGGTTGGTTACTTGACAAGCTTAGCTTCAGGCTTTGGAGTAGACCCTGGAAAAAAGTATATACTTTTAAGGTTTAAGTAGCCATTATAGGAACCCGGAGCCAAAAAGAGTATTAAAGTGTAGTACTCCAAAACCCAGTAAGGGAACCCCTAACACAAAACAAGTAAAGGGCACCACTGGCCTGCCTAGCCCTCTCGGGCCTCAGAGGCATTCACTTGTAGGCTGATCTAAACGATGCGCCACCCCACAAATCTAGAACCCTACACCCTACACCGCAAACTCTAAACCCTGAACCCTAAACCCTGAACCCTAAACCCTAAACCCAAAAAATCTAGACCCTAAACCCTAAACCCTGAACCGTAAACCCTAAGCCCCAAAATAACCCTCGCGCATCGCAGCCCTCAGCCTTAAGTCCCATGAGCCCTGATTAGGGTTTAGGGCTTCGGACATGTGCCTTGATATGTTCCCCCTTATACCAACAGACCTTAACAGGGATTGTAGTACCCCCTGTTATCATCCAACCCTAAACCCTAAACCCTAAACCCTAACCCCTAAACCCTAAACCCTAAACCCTAAACCCTAAACCCTAAACCCTACACCCCTGTTAGGATAAGGAGAAAACCCCAGCTTGGCTCTCCAGGTCCTTGTTGGTTTCAACCTCTCAGCTTCTAGGGTTTAGGGTTTAGGGATTTCAGGGTTTAGGGTTTAGGGATTTTAGGGTTTAGGGTTTAGGGATTTTAGGGTTTAGGGTTTAGGGATTTTAGGGTTTAGGGTTTAGGGATTTTAGGGTTTGGGGTTTAGGGTTTAGGGTTTGGGGTTTGCACCTCGGTGTGCGAGAGTCGGCGCCCATGCCAAACCTTCTTGACGTCGTCCTCGTCTTGGGCGAAGATGACCCCGGGTTTCTTGGCATCGTCCAACGTTATCGTCAGCTTCCACGCTTGCTCGATGCACTTCTTCTTCTGCGATTCGCTCTTGGTTGTGAACTTGGCTGTTAGGCGCCCGTTCCTCCAAGACTTTGCCGATGGACTTCCACTCGCCATCTCCACGAAGGACTCATCCCGCCTCTCGAGACCCTAAACCCTAAACCCTAAACCCTAAACCCTAAACCCCAAACCCCAAACCCTAAACCCTAAACCCTAAACCTTCACATTACACAGTTCATGTCTTTGACGTCGGCCAGGGTTCAGGATTCTGTATTGATACGAGTGCTCCCGGAGCTGCCTGAACCTGCAAGCCAATACTAAACTTGGGCCTCTCAAAGGGGCTTCCTATGCACACCTGAAAAAAACCCAAAACCTTATTTAGGGCCTTCTGGCTCCAGGGGGTTTCTGGGCTTGCAAGGGGTGATGAAGTATCTGGTATTGGGGTTGATTTAAAGCGTTAGGGTTGCGAAGTTTTGGGCTTCAGATTTATCCCGAAACCCTACGGGCTAGACCCAAGAGTAGCCTAAGGAATAAGAAGGGCAACTACCCTTTTGGGCTTAAAGGAGCCTTTTTCATGTGAACCTAAACCCCCGGGTACTGGTATAGCCCTTAAGTTAGTATGGAGTTTCGGGATATATAAATCCTGAACCCCAAGTCTTCGCAACCCGAATGCTGTAAATCAACCCCAATACCAGATACTTCATCACCCCAGTGAAAAGCTTGCGTAAAGAACTACAACATGGAACCAAACAGGAATTCCAGCACGACCTCTTACAGTGTCCCTAAGCCCTAAACTTCTAAACCCTAAACCCTAAACCCTTACTTCGGACTTTGGGGGATCCCATCGTCGCCCTTTACAGGGAGGACAAAGCCCCGCCAATGAGCAGCACAGGCACCACAGCGAAGCCGACGGCGTACACCATCCTCACTTGGAGGATCGTGGCACTTAGTAAGGAGGGGGTCTAAGTACCCTCATTGGGATTCATGTAAGTATTTAGAACTCGAGCTACCTTAATTCAGTGGTAAGTAGGCGTCATAAAGACCTGGATTGGGATTCATGAAAGTACTTATACCTCTAATTACCTTACTTATAACACCACTTGGGCTTAGTTACAGCACCCTCAGGGCCCATATTTCTGAACTTGAAGACCAAGGCCAGGGGACGTCCCCGAAACGCTATACCCTAGACCCTAACCAAGAGACCACGTGCATTAGAGAGCTTGAGGAGAGGCACATGGCATATCCCCCCAAAGTCTCTTTCGGGTTTAGGGTTTAGGGTTTTGGGTTTTGGGGTTTAGGGTCCAGGCTGGAAGAGCCATGCTCAAAGGATCAGGGGACTTAGCAAGAGAGGCAACGAAAGTAAGGCAACGATAGTCTCATAACTACTGCTAAACCCAATCAAGGTACTGATAACCTCTAAACCCTAAATCCTAAACCCTAAACCTTAAACCCTAAACCCTACAGAATTACTTATAAACCTCATCAAGGTACTGATAATCCTACTTACTAAGTGCCCCGATCCGCCAAGTACTCCACCCTTGGAACCCTAGCTGAAGGGTTTAGGGTTTAGGGTTTAGGGTTTAGGGCTCAGGGTTTAGGGCAAGCAGTTTAGGGATGTACGAAACACGTATTTTTCCAAGGAGGCTCTCGGAACAACCACCTTTTCGCCGAGGCTCTCAAGTGCCGGCAGCCATGGGCGGCGCGCTTCCAAGTGACCCACCTCCAGGACGACGTACAGAAACCTGCTGAGGCATTTAGGGGCTAGGGTTTACAGTGAACTCCAAAAAGCTGGAACATCCTTATCCCTATACCCTAAAAGGTATACTAAAGGGAAACCCGGCCCTAATCATCCTTAAACCATGTTCCAACTTTCTGGAGTTTACTGTAGGATTTGAGGTCTTTTAGGCTTTGGGCTGTCGGACTTAAGCGTTTAGGCGAGCGGCTTTCGGGATTTGCTGGCATTAAGGGTTTTCCGGCTTTCTAGGGTTTCTTAAGGCTTCGTGATAAGGTTCAGGCTTTTGGGACAAACTCAAAAATCAGGGTCTGGGGTTAAAGGGTTTAGGACTTGGGCTTTAGGGTTTTGCAGTTTGCGGTTAGGGTTCCTGGGGTGTTGAACAACATTGTGCATCGCAAAGATCAAGAGCCTACACACGGAGTAACTCGAGAACTTGAGCCACGAAGCTGAAAAAAAAACTCTGAACTCTGAACTCGCTGAGGTGGTGGTTGGAGTTTAGATACGGTTTAGGGTTTAGGGTTTAGGGTTTAGAGTTTAGGGTTTAGGGTTTAGGGTTTGGGGGGGGGGGGGGGGGGGGGGGGGGGGGGGGGGGGGGGGGGGGGGGGGGGGGGGGGGGGGTGGTGGGCTGTAGGGTTCAGTGGGCAGGCTAAGGGTTCATTCAGTGAAACCGTAAAGGGACAAATGCTCATTCTTTCGGTTTAGGTTTAGGTCATAGGGAACCCTAAGGGAGGGGGGGTTCAAGGGGCCAAGGTTCCCCCCCCTTGAACCCCCCTCCCTTAAGAACCCTATAAGTAGTGTTGGGGGCTCCGGGCGCTGAGGTGAATCTTTAGTGGTTCTTCGTAGGGAGGAATCGGGTATCTTGTAGCCCTACTAGGGTCATACTTGGGTTACAAGTGCCGTTATCATTGGGTTATTAAGTGCCATGAACTTCCATGTAGGGTTTAGGGCTCAAAACTCTGAGTTTCGCAGTTTTGGCCCAAGGGTCCTACCTCGAGACATCCAACCCAGAAGCATCTCAAGCCTAAAAGGGTTTCAGCCCCAAACCTTAAACCCTGAACCATCAGGGTTTAGGGTGTTTGGAGGCTGTGGTTTAGGCCTCGGGCTTTTGACCTCTTAGGGCGCCCCCAAAAAAGAACCAACCCAGCAAGGCTCTGATAAGCCCGATGGAAGCCCTTAGGCCCTTGCTGGGAAGCTCCTTCTGACTTAATTAGTAAGTCTACTTAGTGTCCCCTAGAAACCCCATGTTAACCCACTTATCAAGTCGAAAGGGATTCCAAGTACAGGCCCTCGAAGAAGCCGAGGGGCGCGAGGCTTGCGCAGATCATTGCGAGCTCATCCGTGGCTTGCCCAGCTGGGTGGAGCATGCCGTGAAAGGCCAGGCTACCAATGCCTGGAGTAGGGTTTAGGGTTTAGGGTTTAGGTTTAGGGTTTAGGGTTTAGGGTTTAGGGTTTAGGGTTTAGGGTTTAGGGTTTAGGGTTTAGGGTTTAGGGTTTAGGGTTTAGGGTTCAGGGTTCAGGGTTCAAGGTTCAGTTCTAGGGTTGAGGACAAGTGTTACAGGTTTAGGGTGTAGAGGAAAGGGTTCAGGGTGCACTCAAGTTTCAAGGCTGCAGTCGCAGGATCCTCCCGCCCTAAACCCCAGGCCCTAAAACCCTAAACCCTAAACCCGAAACCCTAAACCCTAAACCCTAAACACGAAATCCTAAACCCTAAACCCTAAACCCTAAACCCGAAACCCTAAACCCTAAACCCTAAACCCTAAACCCTGAACCCTGAACCCTAAACCCTAAACCCCTAAACCCTTGAGCCGGCCTACGGCACCAATGCCGGCCCAGCAGAGGTAGAAGCGGGGCTCCAGACGGTACGTGGCGCAGAGGTAGAGACCCCAGAGAGAGACCTCATCAGGTTAAGGTGGTTTAGGGTTTAGGGTTTATGGGTTTATGGGTTTATGGGTTTATGGGTTTATGGGTTTATGGGTTTATGGGTTTATGGGTTTATGGGTTTACGGGTTTATGGGCTTGTGGGTTTGTGGGTTTATGGGTTTATGGGTTTAAGGTTTAGGGAGACCCCAGATAGAGACCTCATCAGTTCAGGCAGCACTAGGGTTCACGGGCTTAAGGTTCAGGTTTAGGAAGCTCAGGGTTCAGGGTTCAGGGTCTTGGGTTTAGGGTCTACAGAGGGTTCAGGGCCCGGGTGACGAAATCCTCAAACACAAGCCGTGTTAGCCTGGGATGAAAAGCGCCACTGGCTCCGAGAACTACTTGGAGGTTCATGGTTCTTGTTAACCGAATTATAACTGTACTTAGAACCCACTAATAGGGTTATACTTGGGTTAGAAGTACAGCTATAATTGGGTTATTAAGTGACATGAACCTCCAAGTACACCTAAACCCTGGGTCTAATCACGGCCTAACATACTGAACACATGGGGGGTTTACGATTTTAGGGGTACCTTGTTGGGGTCCTTGATATGAGGGGTCCTATTATACAGGGGTCTGTTTTATGGGTCCCCTATTTTTGTAACCCCCACGTCTAGTTCATCCCTACACCCAAATACGAGTTGGGGTAATATTCGTGGGGTGGTCTGGAGGGTCGTTTGTATGAGCCCTCATTTGCACTTTATATATGAGCCCGTACCCTAAACCCTAAACCCTAAACCCTAAACCCTTGGGGTAGTTACAAGGTCCCTTACTATGGGCCCTTACATGGGGTTAGGGTTTAGGGTTTAGGGTTTAGGGTTTAGGGTTAAGCCCCTTATATAATCTACAGAACCCTAGGGCCCATGCTTCAGAACTCTTTAAAGGAGGTAAGGGACCACATTTAGGGGCCATGTGACTGCCCCTAAAGCAACGGTTTAGGGTTTAGGGTTTAGGGTTTAGGGTTTAGGGTTTAGGGTTTAGGGTTTAGGGTTTAGGGTTTAGGGTTTAGGGTTTAGGGTTTAGGGTTTCGGGTTTAGGGGTGTTTGGCTCGTTTCGGACAAGCGGCCGCCACCATCGGAAGAGATGAAAGCGTGTTGAAGAATTCAGCAACGTAGCGAGTGTGAGCATAGTTCGCCTCACCTGGGATGTGTGGACCCAGCTTGGGAGGTGGGTTTTAGGGGTTTTAGGGCTTGGGGTTTAGGGCTTTGGGCTTAGGTGTATCACTTCGTTGGATGAATTCTGAACAGATGGACTATGGCTCACGCCAACTCGCAACCTAAGTGCATTCGAGAGTTACAGCCTACACAGGCTCGATGCATGAGACACCACGTAGGTTTGGGCTTAGGGTTTAGGGTGTACGGTTTAGGGTTTAGGTTTATATATATATATATATATGACGTTTTCTGTATATATATATATATAACTTTCGGGGAACACAGGACACTCAGCAAGCAAATCAGAATGAATCCCCACCATAAAGCCCAAACCCAAACCCACAATTTTGAAGCCCTAAGCCCTAAACCCTAAACCCTAAACCCTAAACCCTAAACCCTAAACCCTAAACCCTAAACCCCTAAACCCCTAAACCCCTAAACCCCTAAACCCCTAAACCCCTAAACCCCTAAACCCCTAAACCAACACGGCTTGGAAACGCTCGCCAGGAGACACCAGTCTACGTTGCTTGTCGGCAGGCCCCAGAAAGGATCCGGATGCAAACTCAGATCTTGAATGGGCCTGGTCCACGGTTTAGAGCTTGGGGTTGAGAGGGTTTTTCAGGGTTTAGGGTTTAGGGTTGAGGGTTTAGGGTTTAGGTGTTGTCAGATTGTCAGGGTTTGCTTTCGGGTGTTGGCCTAAACCCTAAACCGTACACCCCAAACCCTGAACCCTGTTCTGGGTTGAAGGCAAAGACTGGGCTGACGTCCTCATGTTTTCAAGGGTTGAGAAGAGGGAGTTAGTTGCGCCTTTACCGGTCGTATATAACCCCGAACACCCCTAAACCCCTAAACCCCTCAACCCTCACCCCCCCCCCCCCCTCCCTTAGGGTTTTAGGGTTTTTGGGTTTTAGGGTTTTAGGGTTTACGTTTTAGGGTTTTAGGGTTTTAGGGTTTAGGGTTTAGGGTGTTAGGAAGCAAGCCGAGCCACAAACTTCTTTCCCTCTTTCATTGACCTTAAGTTGGCTCTCGAAACCCTCAGAAGAAATGTATATATATATATATATATATACATATATATATATATCTACATATATATATATATATATATTAATATATATATATATACATATATATATATATATATATTCATTCTCAAATTAGATCCTCTTGCACCCAGTCGGAACAACACAACACATGCCAATGGGCAAACTAGCACCCCCAACACTCCACCCTTGAACCTGCCCTGAAAACCCGGACGCCCTAATTCAGGCGGGCGAGTCAACACTGGGCCCCCAAAACCCCTAAACCCCTAAACCCGAAAAGCATTTTTTAGAAGTTGTTCCTAAACCAGCCTCCGGTAGAACGGGTCGCGAGGCACCATCTGCTTTGATCTGGTGCCCCTCTAGGAGGTGACCCTTAAGCCTTTTACCTTCTAGGGGAGGTGCTATGCAACTATGCACGGTTCGAGGGTTTTATAGGACTCAAGGTGGAGGTGGTTCTACATCCAGATGACGGCACGTAGACGAGACCCAGGAGCAACCTAGGAATGAAAAGGGTGCCCTTTTTGAGTATAAGGGAACCACAACCCTAAAAGAAGGAAATAAGGGCCTACTCGGGTCCGAGTAGATGCTCATGGGCATGCGTTTAGGGTTTAGGGGTTTAGGGATTTAGGGAGATGACACACGGCCGAAGCAAGGAATGCCACGTATGCTAGGGACACAAAAACCTAGGTGTCTAGTACCCGAGATAGAAAGGCTTGGATTCTCGTTCTGGTAGGTTGTTTTCGATCAAGAACGGTTCTGCCCAGCTTTAGGTCAATCGTCGTTAGCGCATGAATCTCAACCCTATAGAGGCGTGCCAAGGAATGACATCATACCGACCCAGCCGAAACGGCTGCAGAGCGCGCCGTCCCTAAACCCTAAACCCTAAACCCTAAACCCTAAACCCTAAACCCTACTCCCAAGTTCTTAGGGAAGCTACAGGGGCCCGAAGTATGGGCCCCTGATTGGAGCCCTTCTAACCCAAGGGCCGATCCTTCAGAAACGTTTACAACAGGTAAGGGGCCAATGTCTAAGGGACCATAAAAATAGCTACCCTTGTCCCAAACTACTAACCCCCAAGGGTTCATGTGCCCGAAACAAAATAGGGCGAGAGGTGACCTCTGGATCCTACTGTGAGTACGCTAAGAAGGCACCAAACCCTCCATCCTAAAAAAAAACGAACCAGAGATGTGAAGTGATCTGGCACTTAGGCGAAAGGTATGCAACGATCGATCCCTTAACTATAGCTAAAGTAGGGGTGGGGGGGGGGGGGTGAGGAGCGGCCTCTACCATCTGCCAAAATAGCCTCATCCCTAAGCCCTACATTTTTTAAGCCTTGACTGATGGGTTGCTTGCTGTGCTTCTACCTGGCTTT
Source organism: Symbiodinium natans (assembly GCA_905221605.1). Lineage (NCBI taxonomy): Eukaryota > Dinophyceae > Suessiales > Symbiodiniaceae > Symbiodinium > Symbiodinium natans. The sequence goes on from CAJNDS010000146.1 coordinate 170,073, forward strand.
GCAAGGAAACCTTCTTGAAGCATCAGGGATCTTAGAGGGTCTGAGCAAGCAGTCCTTAGTTCGGAGTATAGGGCTTAGGGATTAAACGGGTTACCCTAATCAAGGTGGCTGTGTACCAGACTGACGACTCTACTTACACCTACTTACCTCCGATGTTCCAAGTAGGACTGTTCCATCACCCGAATACCCTAAACCTTAGATCCTAAACCCTAAACACCCCACTTCCCCAACAGACAGAAGTGTTCCAGGGCTTAGGGTTTCGGGTTTGTTTAAGGCCGTACTGGCCTAATACGTAAACCCTCAACCCTTATCTCACTCCTACTCTCCCCTTTTCCTCCTCCTTGGACTTGTACTTTAACGGGTCAAGGGACTTAGTAAATGGGGCTATAAGTAAGGAAACTATACTGATAGCTACTTATCAGCCATATTAAGGCAATTATTGCCTACTTACTAAGTGCCCCGATGCTCCAAGATAGCCATGACCTTCCTGAAAGTGTTAGGGTCTAGGGCTTATAGGGCTAGTGACGAAGCCCCTAAACCCTAAACCCTAAACCCTAAACCCCAAACCCTAAACCCTAAACCCTAAACCCTAAACCCTAAACCCTAAACCTAAACCCTAAACCCTAAACCCCAAACCCCAAACCCTAAACCCTAAACCCTAAACCCTAAACCCTAAACCCTAAACCCTAAACCCTAAACCGAAACCCTGGCCTCTGGGGTCCAGCCCATTTCTTCCATCAGGCGTTTCGCACCTTGGGGTGTGCGTGGGGGGCCATGGGGTTTAGGGTTTAGGGTTTAGGGTTTAGGGTTTAGGGTTTAGGGTTTAGGGTTCAGGGTTTAGGGTTTGGGTTTTTTAAGGTTTGGGTTTCTTAAGGTTAAGGGTTTAGGGTTTAGAGGGTTTAGGGTTTCAAAGTGCCTGTTTTAGGGTGCTCAAGGGTCTTGGGGCTTAGGGTTCAGGGGCTCTACAAGGATGGGTAACAACAAGCCCTTTGCAGGGTTGATTGTGGGGGGATTATAAGGCCTGATCGCCCCTCCTGGCTTGCTTCAAGAGTCCGAGGTTTGTAATAGGGGCAATAGGGGCCCAAAAACCCACATAGACGCAAGGATTCTACAAACAGGGCTTTCTAGAATCCCTCTTTTTTAGGGGCCCTTATACCCCAATTTTTAGGATCCTGATGTTTATTTGGTTTTTTGTGCCCCTCTAGTTTTGTCCTGCACCACGTTTCCTGCTCAACTTATCTTTCAAGGTGGTCTTTTTTGGTGGGAGGTCTACTGATTGTCCCCAAACTGCCTTATAGGGCTACAGTACCCTTTGGAATGTTTCCCTCTTCTACTAGCAGTCCTGAACTGTACTTATAACCCAACTATCACCCATATTACGGCTTATGGGATTTAAGGGGCTTGCAAGTGGCCCATAAGTGCAATTACTCTGGGGTTGCAAGCACCCTGAACCTCCAAGCAATCCGAAACCCCCACACTTTGGGCATCCTAAGGAAGCCCCAGCTCTTAAACACTGGTTTAGGGTTTAGGGCTTAGGGCCCTAGCCTATTTAAAAACCTTTGAGTCCTAAACCCACCGTAAAAGGAAACCTCAACCACCACCGCCCCCCCCCCCCCCCCCCCCCCCCCCCCCCCTCCCCCCCCCCCCCTCCCACCCCCCCCTCCCCCCCCCCCCCCCTCCCCCCCCCCCCTCCCCCCCCCCCCCCCACCCCCCCCTTCCCCCCCCCCTCCCTACCCCCCCCTCCCCACCCCCCCCCCCCCCCCCCCCTCCCCCCCCCCCCCCCCCTCCCCCCCCCCCACCCCCCCCCCCCCCCCCCCCGCCCCCCCCCTCCCCCCCCCCTCCCCCCCCCCACCTCCCCCCCCCCCCCCCCCCCCCCCCCCCCTCGCCCCTCCCCCCCCCCCCCCCCTCCCCCCCCCCCCCACTCCCCCCCCCTCCCCCCCCCCCCCCCCCCCTTTTCCCCGGAACCCAACCCTAAACCCTACTAAACCCTAAACCCTAACCCTACACCCTCAACGCGCCTGCTGCTAGCTGAGCTTTCTCCTCGTCCGGCGGCTCCTGAGGCTTCTGGCAAATGCTAAGTGCTTGTGGGGCTTGCAAGTCTAGAGTTTACGGATTAGGGCTTAGGGTTTAAGATTCTGGGTTTAGGTTTTAGGGTTTAAGATTATGGGTTTAGGGTTTAGGGTTTAAGATTATGGGCTTGGGGTTTAGGGTTTAAGATTATGGGCTTGGGGTTTAAGGTTCAGGGATTCAGGTGTGAGGTGTTGTTGGGTCGTGTTGGCCTGTAACCCCAAACCGCCACAAGCCGCAAACAGCCTTGCAACCAGGGTCAACACCTCTGGCAAAGACCAGACATAACTTGGCTACACTCAGAAGGGTAGCTAAAAAAAAAAATTAGCTGCCTTATGAAGAAACCCAATAAAGCCAAAAAGGCTAAGGACCTAAAGTCACAGTAAAGTACCACAAAGGTAAGCTCTTGCTCGGCCTCTCAACAGAAGTATTGCCTCTTGCTGTGCTGTCGCTGCCGTTTGTCTGTAGGGCATAGGGTTTAGGGTTTAGGGTTTAGGGTTTAGGGTGTAGGGTTTAGGGCTTAGGGCTTAGGGTTTAGGTTTACTGTGTATACTTCCCCCAAAAACTGCACCAAAGCCCGCAGAGGCCCTAGCCCTACATCCTCAACCCTAGACCCCAAAACCCGTCCAAGAACCCCTGAAAAACCAACATCCTGAAAAACCCACGGATGTCCTGACACACCACAAAACAACTCAAAGCTTGAACCCTAAACCCTGAAGCCTTCTAAGGACACCCCAAGGGGAACCCTAAGCCCTCAACCCAAACATCCCAAACCTCCTAAACCCAAAACGCTAAACCCTACACCCCACACCCTAAATCCTAAACCCTAAACCCTGAACCCTAACACCGGTTCCTCCGAACTCGCCCTAGTGGAGGCGGAGGCATCGCTGCCGTCGCCGCAAGCCGGTGTGGGCGACCTCAGCAGCGTTCCAGGGTTTAGGGTTTAGGGTCTAGGGTTTAGGGTTTGGGGTTTAGGGTTTAGGGTTTAGGGTTTGGGGTTCAGGGGCTTAGGGAATCAAGTTTGGGGTTTAGAAGTTGGGGGTTAGGGGTTTAGGGTCTAGGGGTTTAGGGTTGCAGGGCTTAGGGCTCAGGGTTTCGGGCGCTGCGAGGCTCTGAGGTGCTGCTTAGGATGCTGAAGGTCAAAATGCCAGAGATGTGAACCAAACCCTGAACCCTAAACCCTAAACCCCGAACCCCAAACCCTAAACCCTAAACCCTAAACCCTAAACCCTAAACCCTAAACCCTAAACCCTAAACCCTAAACCCTAAACCCTAAACCCAAATGTAACCCTAAACCCTGAACCCTAATTAACCCCAATGAACCCTAATTCACCCTAGTTAACCCCAAACAACCCTAAACAACTAAAGGGTCTTGAATGGCGGAGGGGACTTGATGTGGAGAGGTTGGCTGTACATAAGGGTTGTGCTACCAAATCCCACCCCTTGTATACAAAACACCCCCAATCCCACACCCCAGACGCCCTGTGCAACTTAAACCGTACACCCTAAAACCTGAACCGTATTCCTTACTTCATAGAGACCCTTGTGGATTTTCATGTCCACCACAAGTGTAAGGCCCGACTACTAGCATCAAAGGTTTTTTAGGGCTTAGGGTAAGCAGGCAACCCTTTTAGGGTTTAGGGTTCCGGATGTGGGGTTTCGGGTTTAGGGCCTACCCTATACCCTAACACTTGGGGTGCTATGTCGCGGGTACAGCTTTTGTAATGTTCTTAAGGGAGGGGGGTTCAAGACAAATAGGTACTTAGGGAACCTTAGGGAAGCTTAGGGAGCCTTAGGGAGTAATAGGGAGTATTAGGGAACCTTGGGTTACATCCCCCCCTTGAACCCCTAAACCCTAAACCCTAAACCCTAAACTCCATACTCCAAACCGAAGCTGGGTATGAAGAAGGGTCTTTAAGCCCTCTTTACTAAAAAATGCTGCCTGAAGCAGGTTGGCACGAGTGCCTTCGAGAACAGTTCTGATCTCGCGTTCAATAACAGCCTTGTTTTGGTCAACATAGGCTCTAGAAGTGTTGTGCCGACAACCAAGTTTCTTCACAGCGGCTTCCAATTCGTACGCATTATCGGAATACACTATACCGACACTGTCCTCAACTTGAAGAAAATGCAGCAAGTTTTCGTGGCACTCCTCAGCGTCCTTGGTAACGTTTGTGCGAGGTATCGCAGCACCCGCTGAGTACCGCGGCAAACCTGCTGAGATGCGGCACCATCAGTTGCTCGGAATGGCTTCCCGAGACTGAAAAACCTAAATCCTAAACCCTAAGCCCACCCTAAAATTTAGGGGGCTTAGGGATAAGGGTTTAGGGTTTAAAGTGTAGGATTCGGAGTTTAAAATCCTAAGCCCTGACCCTAAACCCTAAGCCCTAAGCCCTAAGCCCTAAACCCTAAACCCTAAACCCTGAGCCCAGCTGGGCTTTCTGGGGTCGCTGCGACGCACTTGTCGCTGCAGGGGTCTCCTTTCGTTTAGGGTTTAGGGTTTAGGGTTTAGGGTTTAGGGTTTAGGGTTTAGGGTTTAGGGTTTAGGGTTTAGGGTTTAGGGTTTAGGGTTTAGGGTTTAGGGTTTAGAGTTTAGGGGTCGGATTACCATTCCCTATGGCTAGGTTTCCCAAGAAAACTAAGAACGACAAGTCTACCCCGCAAGTACTTCGCTACTCTTTGTTTAAGAAACCCCACGAAAAAAGAGCATTCTTTCCTCTAAGGGTGTTGGGGGGTTCTTAATCAAATACTAGTTCATCCGGACCCTAGCCAGCCCTAACCACTAAAAAGGAAACAAGGCTACTGCCGGGCATACTAGCAATAACTAGTATATTGCCCTAAACCCTAAACTCTAATGGTTGCCTAAAGGGGTAGGTATCCCAATGTGCCTTGAAACCCTAAACCGTTTGAAACGGCCGGGTCCTCGCAGTCGCGGCTGGCAGAAGACTGCCCCCGCGACAGCTGGGCTGGCTGAGGCTCCACCTGCGTGGGGCGGGAGGGCGATTTAGGGTTTAGGGATTTGGGGTTTAGGGTTTCTGGTTCAAGGTTTAGGGTTTGGGGTTTTAGGGTTTAGGGTTTTGGGGTTAGGGTTAGGGTTTAGGGTTTCAGGGTAATCCTCTTAGACCCAAGAATAAGGGGATGAGATCAAATATCCAAAAGGGCCTACCCAGTAACCTGGGTTGAGGCTTCGTGATGAAGGCTGGTTGGAATGTCTGACTGCGTACCTGTACTTGGAGGTTCATGGTACTTATTCACCAATTATAACTGTACTTATGACTGTACTTCTAACCATCCTAGGGCAGTTAAGGGGCTTCTAAGTGGGTTACATGTGCAGTGATATAACTGGGTTAACAAGTACCATGAACCTCAACGTAGCGCACAAGATCTTTAATAACTTTCGGGACCAGGATGAGGGCAATTAGGGCTCATAATCCCCACAATCAACCCTAAACCCTAAACCCTAAACCCTGAACCCTAAACCCTAAACCCTAAACCCTAAACCCTAAACCCTAAACCCTAAACCCTAAACCCTAAACCCTAAACCCTAAACCCTAAACCCGACCAGGATGGCCTATTAGGCCTGATAATCCACAATCAACCCCCCAAAAGGGCCTTTGTAAGGGAGGTGCAGGGTATAATAGTCCATATCCTGGGAGGCTAGGCTTCGATCCTCAGGGTTTAGTGTTTAGGGTTTTTAGGGTTTAGGGTTTAGGGTTTAAGGTCCAGGGTTTAAGGTTTAGGGTGAAACACAATCAGGTCGTCAAGTGCATGTGTGAGAAGAAGGCTTCGTGGCACCTGGATAAGCCAGAGTCTTCAGGTAGTTACATGGCCCCTTCGTACGGGCCCTTACATGGGGGGCCCCTTATATACGCCCTACATACCCTATACATCCAGGGGCCAAGACTTCATAATTCTTTAAAGAAGGTGAGGGACCACCTTAAGGGACCATCTAACTACCCTGTCTTCAGGCTTGGGAGCTTCAGGGTAAGTCGCGTTTATGATTTAGGGTTTAGGGTCGAGGGTTACAGAGCATGGACTTTTGCTGGTTTCCCCCCCAAAACCTAAACCGTTAGCAGTCGAAACACTCAACCCGAAGCCCATATTCACCCCCAAAGCACCCGAAAAACTGTAAACGCTCAAAACCTCTGATCCCTAAACCCGAAAACCGTTGACTCCCCACCGCCGAATCCCGATGCTTCTTGTTTCTCCGCAGCGCGCGCTTCAGTGGCTCAAGTGCCTGCCAGCATCTATAGACACTCCGCAACCTCTCAGAACAAGGCGAACCTCAGCTAGTTGCTGGACAAAGCACATGCGCAGCCTAAAACGAGGAACGGTGGGGGTGGGGACTTAAATTCTAGGGTTCTTAAGGGAGGGAAGGGGTAGGTACCTATAGGGAACCTTAAGGAAACATAGGGAGAGTATCTTCAACCCCCCTCCCTCAAGAACCCTATAATGAAAACCGTAAACCCCAAACCCAAACCCCAAACCCCAAACCCCAAACCCTAAACCCTAAACCCTAAACCTTAAACAAACCCCTCACAACCCAGACCCTCAAAACTCCAAACCCTCAGAACCCCCATTTGCTTAAGAACCACCCAAAAGATTACTGTAGACATGTTCTTCCTTAAGGGGAACTATATGGATTATTAACTCTTGTTGTTTTGTTTTTTGGGGGGGTGGGGGGGTAATCCCGAAACGCCGAACCCAAACCTGGCGAGTGGCTGCTTCCGCGCCGAACCAAAAATCTGGTTCTTGTCCACCTTGCTCAAGGCAGCGCAAGGGTACAAGCGCCTAACTTAGGGCTTTGGGGTCTCGTAGTGTACTCCCAAAAACCTTAGGGTTAGGGTTTTGGCCTAAACCCTAAACCCTAAATCCCAAGCCCTAAGCCCTAAACTCTAAACCCTAAACCCTACTTAGGGCTTAGGGCTTCGGAGCCTTGAGGACGTTGAAGCGCACGGTCTTCGCAAGGGGGCGGCACTGGCCCGCCGTGATGATATCGCCCTGTGCAGCTTCGCTTCGTTGTCAGGGCTCTGTTTAGGGTTTCTAAGGTTCAGGTGTAAGGTTTAGGGTTTAGGGTTTAGGGTTTAGGGTTTAGGGTTTAGGGTTTAGGGTTTAGGGTATAGGGTATAGGGTTCATGAGGTTTAGGGCTTAGGGGCTTCTGAAGGGTTTAGGGACTTGTTGCTTCGGATTTCTGTAGGGTTTATGGCTTTGGCGGTTGGAGGCTTTGGGGCTATTTTTAGGGGGGGAGGGTTCAGGGTTTAGAGCTTGGGGGTTTCAGGATTAGCTTGGTAGCCTGTTTGGGTTTGGTGATTTTATCCGGGAACCCAGATCCCCCCCCCCCCCCCCCCGTGAAAAGGGTAAAGGGTACCACGGGGATGCCAAGAAGGAGTTTATAGCTTTGGAGTTTCAGGATTAGAGTTCCAGGGATTCAGAGCCTCAGGGTTTTCGGAATTGGGGGGGGTCTTGGGCTTCAAGGTTTTGGGCTTCGGGAGGTTTAGGACTAGGGTCTACCGTATTATTTAAAAGGGCATCCCAGGGTTAAGGGATGCACTTCAAACCGTTAAACCCTGGACCCGATCTATACCTCAACCCCAAGGCTTGCCGGCTACACCCTGAACCCAAAGCCATCAAACCTGCTTCAGGAAATCAGGGTGTCTGGAGCCCCTAAACCCATGGGCCCCTTCAACACACCCTCAACCTGAGAACGCCCTCTTGTGAGCCCTAAACCCTAAACCCTAAACCCTAAACCCTAAGCCCTAAACCCTAAGCCCTAAGCCCTAAACCCTAAACCCTAAACCCTAAACCCTAAGCCCTAAACCCTAAACCCTACACCGGCCTCCTTGGGCTCAAAGGCCGGGGAGCAATGCACTGCCATGTTGCCTTGGTCGCCCAGAAACCATATTCTGATATAGCAGGGTTCAGGTTTAGGGTTTAGGGTTTAGGGTTTAGGGTTTAGGGTTTAGGGTTTAGCGTTTAGGGTGTAGGGGTTTAGGGTTTAGGGTTTAGGGTTTAGGGTTTAGGGTCTAGGGTTTAGGGTTTAGTAAGGGCGCCCTGTTATTGGGTTGGCTCTTGTTATCAGGGGAACCCAGAAGCCAAAAACAGGGTAAGGGGTACAAACCCTAAACCCTAAACCCTAAACCCTGAACCCCGAACCCTAAACCCTAAACCCTAAACCCTAAACCCTAAACCCTAAACCCTAAACCCTAAACCCTAAACCCTAAACCCTAAACCCTAAACCCTAAACCGCTGGGCTGACAAGTCGCTGTGGCGCTTCTCGAAGCGGTTGAACTTCCTGCGCTGCTCTTTTTTAGGGGTTTAGGGTTTAGGGTTTAGGGTTTAGGGTTTAGGGTTTAGGGTTTAGGGTTTAGGGTTTAGGGTTTAGGGTTTCTTTGTGGCCAAGGGTGAGGAGGGTTTAGGGTTGAGGGTGTTTAGGGGTTTAGGGTGAACCCTGGGTTCAGGGTATATGCAAGCTTCTGATTTTTCACAAAAAGTGACAGGAGTAGTTTACTTAACTTAATGAAGCCTCTTAGAGCCCACAATGCAACTGATCTTCGTATATACCCCTCCTATACCCGATAAGAACCCTTCAAAGGAGCTAAGGGTCCCTATTAAGGGCCCATATTAGACTACCCTTACAAATGGAGCAGTTGCACCACTGGCTCAAGAATACGTGGTAGCAACTTACATTCCAAGAGCAAGGAGTAACCTAGGAATCAAAAAGGTGTGCCCTTTTTGATTTACAGGAGGAGGGAGCCTAAACCCTAAACTAAGGGAATAAGGGCCTAATTTGGGTCGTAGACTCGGAGGCATACCAGCCCGGTTTAGGGATTAGGGTTGAGGGTTTTGGATTTAGGGTTTAGGGTTGAGGGTTGAGGGTTTAGGGTTTAGGGTTGAGGCTTTCGTAGGGTCACTACCACTTTTCCATCCGTCGAAAGGCAAGGGCCGCACCTGCGGCTTTTATAGGGAGCTCGCGGGGCACGAAGAGGGCTGAGTTGACTTGATGGCCCCAGAGCTCGCCCTAAACCCTAAACCCTAAACCCTAAACCCTAAACCCTAAACCCTAAACCCTAAACCCTAAACCCTAAACTCAGGAGCCCATGCTTCAGAGCCCATTTCAGCAAAGACCTTGACTGAAGGCCCCGGAGGATTCCAAAAACTTAGCAACAGAAAGTGTGCCCTCTCTTCCCAGACTCCTGCGAGAATCTCGAATGTAAACCCGGTTTAGGGTTTAGGGTTCCCCAGGTTTCCCATAACACCCTTCAAGCCCGGAACCTTGCACCCCAGTGCCCAGGTGTGGGATCGGGGCGCTGAGCAATTTGACGCTGCTTGGTGGCAGGCGCGGGTCCTGATGTAGTGCAAGTAGTTTCGCCGGATGATGATCGTGCGCCTTCCGGAATGAGGGTAGCCGGGTAACCATTTTCTAATTAGGGTTGTATCATCAAGGTTTAGTGTCATAAGGGGACCCGGTTTGGAGTTTAGGGTTTAGGGTTTAGGGTACCCTTTTTGGGGGGTTGGTTACTTTACAAGGGAACCTTGGACCACAAAAAAAACGGGTACACTGGGCTACCCCTAAGAGTGAGTGCCGTTTCAGACAGGGGCTGCCCTAGTTCAAATGGAAGTTCTTTGGGTAGGTTGTCTCACAATGATTCATGTAGGGGTGTTCGGGGGGTCATATTCGCAGTTTGGGCTCCTGAGAGTAGCTTGCCGCGGCTTTCTTGGTTACTCGGTGGGCGCTTTGCGGCGACAGCAGAAACTGCCCCACTATGGAAGGAAAACATCCAGAGACCCCAAATCGCTTGTAAAACCCTGAACACTTGGCTCTAAGGGTAGTTACATGGTCCCTTAGTATGGGCCCGTAAAAGGGCTCCCCTGAAGTACCCTTTATGCACAACCCAAGGGCCCATCCTTCATCATCTCCGGCCACAGTGAGCCGATGTCTATGACACCCGGTGGACCACGAACCCTTGAACCATCTTGCTCTGGTTCATAGTTGGGATAGTAATAAAATTTTAAAAATTTTTATTCCTTATTGAGTTTAAGTACCCTTAAAAATGTAAAATGTTACCCCACTATGATAGAGATTCACTGTGGCATACAGAAAAAAACCCAACCAATGGCGCGATGGTGCTCACAGTGGCTGACGCACTCAGGGTTTAGGGTTTAGGGTTTAGGGTTTAGGGTTTAGGGTTTAGGGTTATAGGGTTGAGGGTTCAAGTTTCAGGGTGATCCCGTACAAAATACCCAAAACGAAGAGCAGGGCCGACAAAGCTTCAACCCTTTAGCCCTAAACTGACAACCCTCAACCCGAAACCCTCAACACCAAAGCAACCCAAAACCGCAAAAACGCTGGGGCAGGCTTGGGGGGGACCCTAGAAACATTACGTTGTTTACGGCTTTAGAAGGGTTATGTAGGGCTTAAGGGCAAAAAACGTTCAACAAATATGCTCAAACCAACCCCTGAAACCCCTAAACCCTAAACCTTAAACGCTAAACCCTAAACCCTAAACCCTAAACCGCCAAAAAAGACGTCCCGGCTTCATCTTGGTGGAGATGCACATGCCCTTGAGGATGGCCCCACGGATGCTGACGTTCCTTTGGAGTGGGTTTGGGGTTTAGGGTTTAGGGTTTAGGGTTTAGGGTTTAGGGTTTAGGGTTTAGGGTTTAGGGTTTAGGGTGCGATGGTTTTTGGGGCATGTTGGCTTAGAGGGCTGTAGGCCTGGCCCTTGGCTGCCAAGGGCCTCCCCGAACCAGGGCTCGGCTAAGGGCCTAGAAAGCCCCAAAAACCCACCAAAAGGCTTCAAAAGCTGCAAAACCCCTTAATCAGCAATGAACTCTACGGACCCACGTGCCTCAGGCCCGAAAAGGACCGAGGCTACCCCGAACCCCAGCCTAAACCCTGACACCGCAAAACCCTGCGACGGCCTTCAAGCAAATACGGGCCTCCACGGGCTCTAACGTGCCGAAGGCCCGAAAAGGGCCGAGGCTACCCCGAACCCCAGCTTAAACCCTAACACCGCAAAACCCTCAAGGGCCCTATCTTGCCGAAGGCCCGAAAAGGGCCGACGCTACCCCGAGCCCGAGCTTAAACCCTAGCGATTGAAAGACTCATTGGCGAAAAATTCATTCATAGGTTCCCTGACCTTGAAATGAATAAAGCCTGAGAGGCTCAGGGTGAAGGCTCTAGGGGGAGGGGGGGGGAGGGAGGGCGGGGGAGGGGGGGGGGGAGGGGGGAGGGGGGGGGGAGCGGGGGGGGAGCGGGGGGGGAGCGGGGGGGGGGGAGGGGGAGGAGGGGGGGCGGGGGGAGGGGGGGGCGGGGGAGCGAGCCCTAATCAGCCCCAATAAGCCCTAATAAGCCCTAAACCCTAAACCCCAAACCCCAAACGGCAAGAAGCAGGACTCTCTAGGTTCATCGCGCTAAAACGGCCAACAGCCTGGTCTTCCCTGGGAAGTCCTTTCAACTACTGTTTGCTTAAGAACCCACAAAAAATAAATCATAGCTATCCCTATATTTGCCCGATGAGGAAGACTCCTTTCTATCTCTGGGGGCGGAGTTCCTAAGCAAATAGTAGTCCAAAAAACAAGATAAACATCCCTATATTGCCCTTATGAGGTAGACTTGGTGCGAAGCCAACTTGGGATGTTCCCCTTTATACTCACAGTCCTTAATTGGGATTATAGTACCCACAGGACTGTTAGTATAAGGGGGAACATCCCACTGTGCAACAACAATGCTTGCATTTCATGTCTCTCGTTTGTTTGTTGTTGCTTTGTTCTATTCGTACGTAAAACAAGACTTTTGCGGGGTCCTTAAGCTAGTCAGCTAACCCTAGTTATGTTGAGAACTGAGTCGTGATCAAGAAGAGCTCTGGGGCACAGGCCCTGTGAAGGGGCACTTCTTGTCAACAAAGTTGCCTGGCAGGTGTGGGAGTTTACGAAAATAAAGGACCCCTATAATAACCCCCCCCCCCAAATAGTAGGATTCCCTTATCATAACGACCCCAAAAAGGTACCAAGCCCCCGTGTGCGCGGTGCAAGGGCTCAGAGGTTCCAGGGGGTATGGTTGGCCATCCCCGTTGATACCTCTGAAAAACAATCCTGAAGATAAGGCTACGGTTTAGGGTTTAGGGTTTAGGGTTTAGGGTTTAGGGTTTAGGGTTTAGGATTTAGAGTTCAGGGTTCAGGGTTCAGGGTTTAGGGTTTAGGGTCAAATGAAAAAATGTCCGGGAGGGCCCACCAAGGGCACTTAGGGCCGAAGGTTCAGGGTGTTTAGGCCTAAAACCTCACCCTAAACCCGACACCCTAAGTTCCTAAGCCCTGAAGCTCAACACTAACCCTCAGGGTCCCCGGCTGGTTCGGAGCCTGTGCGCATGAATGAGCTGTATGCTGCAGCTTGTCCCTAAACCCTGAACTTTAAACCCTAAACGCCCTAAACCCTCAACCCTTAGCAAACTGGGGTCTAGGGACTCGAGATGAAACTCTCATCCGCAACGCCAAGCCCCAAGCCCTAAACTTCCCAAGCACGAAACTCTAAACCCTTAAACCCTTAAACCCTTAAACCCTTAAACCCTTAAACCCTTAAACCCTTAAACCCTTAAACCCTTAAACCCTTAAACCCTTAAACCCTTAAACCCTAAACCCTAAACCCTTAAAGCCCTAAGGCACTAAACCCTAAACCCTAAACCCTTAAAGCCCTAAAAGGCACTGAACCTTAGAAAGCAAGGCCCCCGCCTTGGATGGCCTCCTTAGGCGTGGCGAAGCCCAAGCCGACTTTTCGGTAGTACCTCCCAAAGGCTAGGGCTTAGGGTTTGGGATTTCGGGTTTAGGGTTTGGGATTTAGGGTTTAGGGTTTGGGATTTCGGGTTTAGGGTTTAGGGTGTGGGATTTAGAGTTTAGAGCTTGGAGTTTAGGCCTTGGGATGTTAAGGTCTGTTGGAGCTTCAATGGCTTGCTTGGAGGTTCAAGAGGCTGACTAACTCGCTGCAGTTGGGGTTCTAAGCCAACCGATGATTGGGGCAACCTACACCCTAAACGTTGTAAACCCTACAGAAGGCGGGGCTAGAGCCCGAATGATATCCAGTTGCTACGTCCCATTAACCTTCGTAGCCTCCTTGAAGTTATAGAGTTCTTTTTTTGGGGGGGGTCAAGGGGGGTCTGTGACCCCAGGTTCCCGAATAATTACTCCCCACTACTCCTTATAAGGCCCCCTAGCTACTCCCATTTTGAACCCTAAGCCCTAAACCCTAAACCCTAACCACACTAAAAAAAGTCCAACCTCCCGGCCCTGGATGCCCAATCCTCCAAACCCAAGAATCCTAACTTGCCCCGCTCAGCCCCGATCCCCAAGCCCCAAGCCTTCAGGGTTTAGGGTTTAGGGTTTAGAGTTCAGGGTTGAGGGTTTAGGGTTTGGGGCTTGGGGCTTAAGGCAACCGTAGCCCCCCACCCCAACCCCCCCTCCGCCCCCCCGCGGCCCCCTCGGAAGCCCGAAAAACCATCTAAAACTCCAAACCCTAAAAGCTAAACCCTAAACCCTAAACAAGCCCCCCCCCCCTCCCCCTCCCCCCCTCCCCCCTCCCCCCTCACCCCCCCCCCTCCCCCCTACCCCCTCCACCCCTCCCCCCCTCCCCCCCCTCCCCTCCCCCCTTTCCCCCCTTCCCTAAGCCTTAGAGACCCGAAAGCCTCTGGGGCTTCTTGGTCTTCTTGGCCACAGCACGCTTCGAGCCGATGAAGATGGCGTCCTGCCGGAGAGGGATGTAGGGTTGGGGTTTAGGGTTTAGGGTTTAGGGTTTAGGGTTTAGGGTTTAGGGTTTAGGGTTTAGGGTTTAGGGTTTAGGGTTTAGGGTTTAGGGTTTTTAGGGTTTAGGGTTTAGGGTTTAGGGTTTAGGGTTTAGGGTTTAGGGTTTAGGGTTTAGGGTTTAGGGTTTAGGGTTTAGGGTTTGGGGGGTTTGGGGTTTGGGGTTTGGGTTGGGGTTTGGGGTTTGGGGTTTGGGGTTTGGGGTTTGGGGTTTGGGGTTTGGGGTTTGGGGTTTGGGGTTTGGGGTTTGGGGTTTGGGGTTTGGGGTTTGGGGTTTCGAGTTTGGGGTTTGGGGTTTGGGGTTTAGGGTTTAGGTTTAGGGTTTAGGGTTTAGGGTTTAGGGTTTAGGGTTTAGGGTTTAGGGTTTAGGGTTTAGTGCTACGGCTGTTTCAGGGATGGAGGGTTTTGGGAAAGAGACTTCGGTTTTTTTGCCGTTCTATTCTTGGGATTCGGGCTTCGGTTGGTCCGAGCCCCGGGATTTAAAGAAACGCCTAGACCCTAAACGCTAAGGGCAATAGGGTTTAAGCGTCCAGGGGGTGTGGCGGCTGAAGGGTCAAAAGGTTTAAGGGTCGAAGGGGTGTAGGGCTTTAAAATACTTGAGATGAGGGCCGCTATCCTGCCCTCCCGAACACCCCCAAAAACCCTTAAAACGCGGGGGGGGGGGGGGGGGGGGGGGGGGGGGGGGGTCGGTGCAACGACTATAGGCGGTTCAGCACAAGGGGTAGGGGCTCCTTGGAAGTTTTTTCACCCCAACCCCAACGCCCCCCACCCCTTTCTTCCCACCCCCACACCCACACCCCCTCCCAACTGCCCTACAGCCCAACCCAAAGCCCTAAGGCTAGCCTAAAGACAAGAGCATGAGAGTGAAGGTTCTTGAGGGATTAGGGTTCTGGGTATAGGGTGTAGGGTTAGGGGTTTGGGATTTCGGGACTAGGGTTGAGGTTTCACGGGGGGGTTGCCTATGTTGCAACCTTACGCCAACCACTCCAAGAGTTCAAAGCCTCTACCCCCCCATTCCCACACAACGTCCTCAAACCCCCGAACCCTGGTTTAGGGGTTTCGGTTTAGGGTTTAGGGTGTAGAGTTTAGCGTTTAGGCTTTAGGGTAACAACAATTTCCGGCTTTGAGGGTTGAGAGGTTTCGGGCCTCTTGGGTCGGCGGCCTGAGCCAGAGGCTCCTAAATTTTTGAGTCGTCAAAAGACCTGGTAGCCTAGAAAAGGGTACCCTTTCTCGGGTTGGTTACTTTTTCAGGGAACCTTGAACCAAAAAAATGGTCAAGGGTACCACTGGGCTACCAAGAAGAGGGCTAGCTTTGCAGAGGTACACCCTTATAAAGGGTGTACCTTGGAGGAGTCCTATTGAGAGGATAGAAGGATTGGGGCTAAACCCTAAACCCTAGACCCCAAGCCCTCAACCCTAAACCCTCAACCCTGCTGCCTGCTTCTGGAAGGCCTTCTCGTTCTGATCCATGGCCTTGCCATTCAGATTCAGGGGTTGCGGCTACGGGGCCAGACCCATAATGCCCTCAGAATCTTGATACCTTCACTTGGTATGAGATGCTAGGGCTTAGGGTTGAGGGTTTAGGGTTTAGGAAGCATGAGGTTTGCACATCCAGTGCAAATCTTGTTACCAATCCAGGGTTCGCGGGGCTTACGAAGTCTCAATACTCAACCCTCATGGTCATCCGCTCGTATCTAGAGGTTAAGTGCTCCCCAATGAATAGCTGGCTT
Organism: Symbiodinium natans; assembly: GCA_905221605.1. Lineage (NCBI taxonomy): Eukaryota > Dinophyceae > Suessiales > Symbiodiniaceae > Symbiodinium > Symbiodinium natans. The sequence continues at coordinate 185,658 of CAJNDS010000146.1, forward strand.
AAACACCACTTCATCTAGTTTGTAGTTTAGGGTTTAGGGTGCAGGGGCCCAAACACTAAGCCCTAAACCCTATACCCGACCCTAGGCCCCTCGAACCTTCAAGAATGCACACAACACAACGCCAATGAGCCCAAGAAACTGGTCGGCCTTAGGCTAGGCCCCCGTGCAGTAATAGTCGCCCTAAGCCCTAAGCCCTAAGCCCTAAGCCCTAAACCCTAAATCCTAAATCCTAAGCCCTGAACCCCTGAACCCTACACCCTAAACCCTACATGTAAGGCTCCCTACCCCGAAACCCTCAACCCTAAGACCGAAGCCCTAAACCCTAAACCCTAAACCCTAAACCCTAAACCCTAAACCCCAAACCCCAAACCCCAAACCCCAAACCCCAAGGCCCGGGCGGCGAGGCTGGCAACTGACAGGGTGGAGGAACTGAGCTCTCTCTAGGTCCTTCCTGGAGCCGGAAAGGAGGAGATTTGGGGGTTTGGGGGTTTGGGGGTTTGGGGGTTTGGGGGTTTGGGGGTTTGGGGTTTGGGGTTTAGGGTTTAGGGTTTAGGGGTTTAGGGTTTAGGGTTTAGGGTTTAGGGTTTAGGGTTTTACGGTTTAGGGTTTAGGGTTTTAGGGTCTAGGGTTTTGGCTCAAGGTATAGGGGTGTTTCGGGTCTAGGGTTTAGGGCTTCGGGTTTGGGTTGAGGTTTTAGGGCTGAGAGATCAAAAAAGCCCTCAGCCCTCAACTCATAGGGTTTAGGGGGTTTAGGGTTTAGGGTTTAGGGTTTAGGGTAGGGACCCTGGGGTCGAGGTTTTGAGGCCTCGGGTTCCGGTACGGAACTCGGAGGGTGGGCATCGACTGCTTCAGGACTCTGATCTCTGACCTAACCCTAAACCCTAAACCCTAAACCCTAACCCCTAAACCCTAAACCCTAAACCCTATAATTCTCCCTAAACCCCCAGAATCCCTAAACCCTAAACCCTGCCCTGAACCTCCAAAGGAGTTCGTGACTTTTTGGTCTCACAGCGCTCGCAAAACCATCAGCTCATCAGGCGGCCTCCGCAGGAAGGCAGTCGGGAGCCAAGGGTTTAGGGTTTAGGGTTTAGGGTTTAGGGTTTAGGGTTTAGGGCTAGTTTAGGGTGGTCTTGGGTTGAGTATAGGGTTTCTTCTGGGATTGGGTTCGGTGCTCGCGGTTTTATTGTTGAGGGTTCTGGGTTTCTAGGTTCTGTAGGGTTCACGGCCGTAGGGCTGTGACTGAGGGTTCAATGGAACCAGCTTGGTAAACCCTAAATCCGACACCCCAAACCCTGCTTATTTGCGGCTGGTAGTCGCTGGCACGAACCGTGCTTTCCGGCCGTGCCAAGGCCTTCCCTTGTCACAAGCTCTCCTGTCCTCCCCAGCCTGCTTCCTCTTCAGGATGGGGGGGGCATACCTTAAGGGTCCATGTACCCATACAGTATATACCAGTACTTGGGCCCGAAAGCTACTATGGAAGAATCTAAACCCTAACCCCTAAACTGCTCTCACTCTAAATTGCCCCAAAACCTAAAGCCCTAAACACTAAACAACCCCAAACCCTGAACCACCCTGCTGTCGAAACCCTGGCGAGACCCCCCCCCCCCCTAGTTCTTAGTAGGGCCCCTACCGTAAGCCCTTAAAGGATACGTAGGGGAAACCTCATTCCCTACTTCCCTACTCAGAACAAGCAAGTAAAGCCGAAGGACCCAGACTTGAAGGTTCATGGGATTTGCTAAAACTCCAATTGCAACTAACTAGTTCGTTAGTAAGACCTCCAACCCTACACCCTACACCCTACACCCTACACCCTACACCCTACACCCTAAACCCTAAACCCTAAACCCTAAACCCTAAACCCTAATCCCTAAACCGACCAAGAGCCGTCAAGGAGAAGCGGGCGCCTTGAGAGCTGCCATCTGCTGCCGGAGGTCTGAGAGGCGCGCCTCCTCCGCAGGGCTGAGGCTCCTTGGCGCAAGTCAGGAGTTTGCTTTGGGTTCGCAGGGTTTAGGGTTTAGGGTTTAGGGTTTAGGGTTTAGGGTTTAGGGTTGGGGTTTAGGGTTAGGGTTTAGGGTAGCAGCCCCATTATAGCCAGCTAGTAAGTCCCATCCTTCAAGTATGGATGCTTAGGGTTTACTTGCTGTAGCGAATGAGAGGAATGAGGTACCCTGTAATTATCCCCTCTTGTTGGACCCTTTTAAGGGCTTCTCACCCTAAACCCTAAACCCTAAACCCTAAACCCTAAACCCTAAACCCTAAACCCTAAACCCTAAACCCTAAACCCTAAGAGTCAGGGGACTTAAGGACTTGGGCTTCCGTACGGGAGTTTAGAGCTTAGGGTTCCACAGGGGGTTTGGGGATGAGGGCTTAGGCTATAGGGTTTGGGCTTCGGGTTCCCTAAAAAGTTTGGGGTTCAGGGCCTAGAGCTTACCCTAAACCCTAAACCCTAAACCCTAAACCATAAACCCTAAACCCTATTACGGTTTAGAGTCCGGGGTTCCATCGCAGGTTTCAGGGAAGGGGTCTCAGGCATCCTTCCTGGACCACCACTCTCGTGTGTGCCCTTTCTCGTGACTGTTCTCGACCACCGGTGGATTGCAACGATGCGGCTTTGTCCCCATTTTTCACCGCTCAGAACATACTCCCGGATTACCGATTCGTTTTGCATCTCAAGTGGACTCAACTCGAACATTCGAACTCGGCTTCACAGGTGCTGAAGAATGTTTGGTCAGGTTTAATCGGGCGTAATAGGGGCTTTAAAAAATCCATTAAACTGCATCTCGCTGACACTCCACGTGCTACTGGAAAGGCAAAAAATGATTGAAATGCTTCAATAGGGCTTAATTGGGGCTCAGGGTTTAGGAATTTAGTAGGGTTTGAAAGGGCCTCACGAGCCCTAAACCCTAAACCCTAAACCCTAAACCCTAAACCCTAAACCCTAAACCCTAAACCCTAAACCCTAAACCCTAAACCCTAAAGAATGAAAGGGTTTTGGGCTTAGAAGGTGTTTTGGCTCCACGGGCTGAAAAAAGTCGCAGTTCATAGGGCAGGGGATATGAGGCTTATTGGCCTTTGGGGCTTATAGGGTTACCCTAAACCCTAAACCCTAAAACCTAAACCCTAAACCGGATTATCACTAGAGTGCTCGGGTTCATGAGATTGAAGAGTAGGGTTTTGAGGGCTGTAGGGCTCGTACTTCGGAATCGTTATGAAGGTTTTGTAGGGTTTCTTGCTGGGGCTGATATCAGAGCTTAGGGCTTGAGGGGTTCGTAGGCTTTACAGGGCTTGCACGGCTCACAGGGTTTATTATATGTAGTAGGGTTTATATTTCTTGTATCCCCAAAAGGACACCAGATATATACACTCACCAAAATTAAAAGGGAACCTTATATTCACTCACCAAAACAGAAATATAAACCCTGCTTCATATAGAACTTGGGAATTAGGCACCGAAGGCCGGTGAGCGGTGGCAGGTATGCGCTATCCGAAAGGGAGGATTGGGCCATTGAACCTATCACTACGTGTGTCACGAGCTTTAGGGGTTAGGGTTTAAGCGTGAGAGAGAGATAGGGACCTCGAACAACCGTCTTCGGTCAGTATAGAGAAATATATATATATACACTACACAAGTGAGAAGCTTGGTACTTCGACCAGCAACATAGACAGCAGCGACTGCTGATCAAATATTCACCAGCGTGAAATGCTTGAGAAGGCGTTTAGGGTTCAGGCTTGGGGTGAGTCCGTTTGATGGGGGTTGGAAACCATAAACCCTAAACCCTGAACCCTAAACCCTAAGCCCAAAACGCCAGCTGGGCCCCAGGACCCGAGGCGATCGCGCCGTGACAGCAGCTCGTCTTCCAAACGCCGCAGTCGAGACTCCTGGAGTGGAAACAGCCTTAGGGTTTAGGGTTTAGGGTTTAGGGTTCAGGGTTTAGGGTTTAGGGTTTAGGGTTTAGGGTTTAGGGTTTCGGGTTTCGGGTTTAGGACTACGAACTGCTTAAGACTCCTGGAGTGGACAAAACCCCTACTTGGAGGTTCAATGGTACTTATCACCCAATTACGAGGGTTTAGGGTTTGAGGGTTTTAGGGTTTTCGGGTTTTCGGGTTTTAGGGTTTTCGGGTTTTCGGGTTTTAGGGTTTTAGGGTTTTTAGGGTATCCAGAACACGGGACCCAAATCAAGGGCCCGTACTTGGAAGTGTAGAGGTTTGAAGGGCTTAGAGTGTTTAGGGCAGCCTTTAGCATGACGGGCCATTTTGGTGCGTTCCATGAGCCTGACATTTTGGGCCGCAACTTTGCTCAGAAGCTCGAAACCCTAAACTTGGGATGTTCCACCTGATACTAACAGTCCTTAAGAGGGAGTTTAGCACACGTTGCTATAGTCCCTACTGAGGACTGTTAGTACAGAGGGGAACGTCCCAACCCCAAACCCTAAACCCGAAGCCCTAAATCATCGCTGCTTTGAAGTAAACCCTGGAACAAAGTACATACTTTTCCGCTAAAAGTAGCTATAATCGGAACCCAGAACCAACACATGTATTAAAGTATAAAACTCCAAAACCCAGTCGTAGAACAGGGGAACATCCCAACCCTAAACCCTAAGCCCTAAACCCTAATTAAACCCTAAACCCTAAACCCTAATTAAACCCTAAACCCTAAACCCTAAACCCTAAACCCTACACCCTAAACCCCTAAACCCCTAAACCCCTAAACCCTAAACCCTAAACCCTAAACCCCAGAGCAACAGCAACGGCCCTCTGCGGGGGATCCTCCAGCCGGGTGTCGTCCGCCTCATCAAGGTCGGCACAGTCCTGCAAGTTCACCTGAAACGGCGCTTGAAGGTTTAGGGTTTAGGGTTTAGGGTTTAGGGTTTCGGGTTGAGGGTTTAGGGTTTAGGGCAAGCCTGAACTTGGGATGTTCCCCGTTATGCTAACAGTCCTTAGTAGGGGGGGGGGGGAACAGTGACATGCCACTCCTACTCCTCTAGACCTTCTGGGAGGTGATCCCCCTGAAGTTTGAGATAAGTAGCCTTACTTGAGAGCCGAGACTCCGCCAAACAAAAACACCCTCCTAAGCTCGGTGGACCCTATACCTGTGCAATGGAAGGGCTAAAGCTGGCTCCTGAATGATTCCCACGCACAAAAACGGACGTATGTGAAGTCCATGTTTCTTGGTTGTCCTGATGTATAGGTCACGTGTTGGCATGTTACCCCATACCGGGTTTCGGGGTTTAGGGATGTGAGGTTCATGGTACAGATTAACCCAGTTAAAACTGTACTACTATTCCAATTCTAACCCTGACAAGACTGATCAGAGGCGTATACGTACCCTAGACCCTAAACCCTATTGGGTTACTGTAAAAATTGGGTCAGAAGTACTCCAGAACCTCCAGGGAACCCAAAACCTTTCTTAGGATCCCCTCCTTCCCTTTTTTGGGATCCAACGGCAGTTACATGCTTGGTATGGGCGGCCCCTTATATACCCTATACAACCCAAAGGGCCCTTGCTTCAGAACCCTTAAAAGAGGGTAAGGGGCGTGAACCTACCCTTAGATCTAGGTAGGGAACCCAGAACCTACGAACTCTTAGGATCCTCCCTTTCCCTCCTAGGGAGTTCAACAGGGATGCCCGGAACAGAATGGTTTTGGGTGCCTAAGCCCTAAGCCGACGACCTCCGTAAAAGGTACCCCCTATAAGCCTGCCATAAATAAAACCCAAGAGCACTAGAATTCATAGACCCCAAACCTGAAGACACAAAACCCTAAACCCTGAACCCTCAGCAAAGACGTCAGGTGCCCGAGCCTCGCCAGGGGCGGCCTCAAACATGCATCAAGGCGTGGTGAGGTCGGGAGTGCAAACTCGCAGAGGGTTTCCACAGAACCCTAAACCCCAAACCCTAAACCCGAAACCCGAAACCCTAAACCCTAAACCCTGAACCCCGTTTAAGTATGGGAGGGTTTAAGATTTGAGGTTTAGGGTTTAAGGCTTATGGTTTGGGGTGTAAGGTTTAGGGTAAATTTTGGGTTTAAGGCTTAAGGATTAGGCTTTAGGTTTTAGGAATTTAAGGTTTGGGCTTTAGGGTCTAATGTTTAGGGTTTAAGGTTTAGGGTTAAGGTTCAGGGTTTAAGGTTTAGGTCGGGGTTGTTGCTTGCAACAGGAAACACCTCTCTCCAGGGCTGTGTCGGTGCAGGCGAGGGTTTGTACCGTGTGGGATTGTTAAGGAATCCCTGAAACCCTCAATGCCCCGTAGGGTTTAGAGCTTAGGGCTTAGGGTTTAGGACTTGGGGTTTGGGGCTTGCTTATCGGATTCCCAAAGCTGTAAACAATCGAACAAGCTGCTCAGAGTGCGCCAGCATCTGTCTCATCGAAGACGAACCAAGCTCGGAGTCCTTTGTCCAAGCTGACAAACCCTCGATGTCCAGGCTCCAGATTTTGCCGACGATCACAAGCGTGCCATCTCCATGGCAAGATAAAGGCACCGCTGTTGTCAGCTTTGAACGAGGGTTTAGGGTTTAGGGTTTGGGGTTTGGGGTTTGGGGTTTGGGGTTTCGGGTTTAGGGTGTCAGCTTTGAACGAGGGTTTGGACACCACAGGGTGGTCCTTGTGTTGTGGATGCTGCTTCTGCAGCTCCCAGAAACCCAGCAGTACATCTGGTTCTGGCAGTACAAACCTTGTGAAATCCAGGGGTAGTCGTTGTACAAAGTAGAGATAAGTACCACTAGGAGAACGACCCAAAACCCTAAACCCTAAACCCTGGTTGCCTAATCCGAAGCCTTAAACAAGGCACTAGGGCACTACTGGGCCACCATGGCCCAGCCTCATTGCATCTCACAAAAGGGTTTAGGGTTTACGGTTTAGGCCCAGAAAGACCTACATTCTTGAACCCTACCTCTCTGCAGCCTATTAGCGCTACAGGGTAAAAGCCCTCGACCCGAAACCCCTAAAACCCCCAAACTCCCCAATCCCTCAACCCTAAACCCTGAACCCCCCCAAATCGCTAATCCCTTAAACCCCAGAGTCTTTGCAGCCCTGACTCCCACCTCCTATAAACATTGAAAGTGTTGCGATAGTTAAGGGTGATCTTTCTATGGGCTTAACTGGCTGGTTCTTAGTAGGGAATGAGGGAATGAGGTACCCTATATAATCCCTTAAAGGGTATATACAGGGTACCTCATTCCCTCATTCCCAACTAAGAAACAGGGAGTTAATCGGATTAGGCCATAGAATTTCGATACATGCTCAGTGCAGCCCTGCAGTTGCGCATCCTCGGAAAACATGGGTCCCCTTTCTGTGTAACAGGGCTTCGATGGGTGGCCCATGCATCCCTAAACCCTAAACCCTAAACCCTAAACCCTAAACCCTAAACCCTAAACCCTAAACCCTAAACCCTGAACCCTGAACCCTAAACCCTAAACCCTAAACCCAAACCCTGAACCCTGAACCCTAAACCCTAAACCCTAAACCCTAAACTATGGGTACCTAGGGAGCCATAGGGCCTTCGGGGGGCTTAGGGAGCCTGATGGAGTGGGGAGTATTAGGGAACCTTGGGTTACATAACCCCCCTTGCACCCCCCTCCCTTAGGAGCCCTAGACATAAAACCACAAGGGCGCAGCCCAAAAACCCCAGACCCTAAAACCCTAAAAAGAATGAACCCTAAACCCTAAACCCCTAAACCCCGAAACCGTAAAACCCTGAACCCTGAAACCTTAAAGACCCAAACCAAGGAGAAAGGTTGACCGCCCTTGTTCTTCCCCCCGGCTCTTAGTAGGGAATGAAGGAAAGAGGGCGCTACATATACCCTTTAAGGGATTGTATAGGGCCCTACGGTTCTTAGTAGGGAATGAGGGCCTTACACATACCCTTTAAGGGATTATATAGGGCCCCCTCATTCCCTACTCTTAAGGGGTATAAGGAGGGACCCCTGGAATATACCTTATATAGTCCCGATGTACCCAGGTAACTTCTAGGTTGTAGGGTTCTTAAGGAAGGGGGGTTCCAGGGGGGTACCCTAAACCCTAAACCCTAAACCCTAAACCCTAAACCCTAAACCCTAAACCCTAAATCCTAAACCCTAAACCCTAAACCCTAAACCAACCCTAAACCCTAAACCCACACTCCGCTTACCTTAGGTTCCCTAGGTACCTACCGCCCATGAAGCCCCCTCCCTTAAGAACCTTATAACTACGGTCCCCTACAAGGGGCCCTCCTTTAGTCCCTTGACAGGGTTTAGGGTTTAGGGTTTAGGGTTTAGGGTTTAGGATTATGGAGCCGTGGCCTGTGGCATCGTGGGCATGGACGCTATTGCAGCCTCAGCAAACAAGAGTGCTTCTAGGGTTTAGGGTTTAGGGTTTAGGGCTTAGGGTTTAGGGTTTAGGGGGTTTTAGGGTTTAGGGCGTTAGGGTTTAGGGTTTTTTAGGGTTTAGGGTTTCGGGTTTAGGTTTAGAGGTGGGGTTCAGGGTTCGGGGGTGGGGGTGGGGGGGTTTAAGGGCCCAAGTTTAGCATTTGGGACTTGGGGTTTCGTGCTCCCCAGGGAGCAACACGAGAAATAGGCACCAGAGGCAGCCCCAGAGGAAGCAGAACAAGACACCCCCTGCTCTGGTACCCTAAACCCTAGGCCCTAAACCCTAAACCCTATACCCTATACCCTAAACCCTCAACCCTAAGACTCAACCTAAACCCTAAACCCACAACTCTCTACACCCTAGAACTAAATCCTCTAGCCCTCAACAGTCAACACTAAAATTCGAGGGCCATTCGGCGTTCGGCGTTTTGGAGCGGACTCCGTCGGTGCTTTTGCAGGGTTCCAGGTCTGATAAATGGTGGTTTAGGGTTTAGGTTTTGGGGTTTTGAGTTTGGGGTTTAGGTGCTCTTGGTTTTTGGTTTGGGGTTTAGGGTTTAGGGCTTGATGATTTCGAGTTCGGGGTTTAGGGTTTAGGGTTTAGGGTTTAGGGTTTAGGGTTTAGGGTGGGAGTCCAAAGTCGGAGAACCAGCCTTCGCGGCAAGGGTTCAGGGTCTGAGGGCTCGTTTCTGCAATCTCAGCGACTCTACGCAGTGGATCCTTTGCAAAAACCTCGGCAGAACCTTCTGAAAAGCACATTCCCCAAGAATCGGCAAAACAAACTATCTATGTATATATATATATATGTATGTATGTATGTATGCGTCATCTGGCTAGAGTATCGTTAGTCAAATCATGAACAACTACTGAATTTAATGCAGACACTAAAACTAAAGGCATTTCGCGATACAGACTCCCTTTTCCGTTTTGTCAGTTGTAAAGTTGGGTCATGCGGAACAAACACATCAAAGAGATGATTGGAGTGTCCGAAGGGCGGGGGGTATGTCACACTTACGACGACTGGGGGGGGGGGGGGGGGGGGGCGAGGATTTCAAACCCCTAAACCCTAAACCCTACGTCCTAAACCATGCAATCAGTGTTCCAAGCCCTAAGCAAAACGGCAAGCTCGACCACATAGCCTTGGTGTCGAAGGAGAAGAATTTCCAAACAACACCCACTAAGAAGCCTCAAGGTCAGCAGTCCCAGATATAGGGCTCTACTGTTGAGAATAGAAATCCTGCATGAACCTAAGTACCCTATAAACCCTAGGAATTATGGTGGTTCAGTACAGTAGAGTCATGCAACATTTATAGCATCAACCGAACTATACCCCCCAGGATGAAAATCTTTATGATCCGTGCCTCCAAAAACAGACTCCCAACTTTTGGACACCCCCACGTTTGCAAGAGCAGCGGACACGTCCGCAGGACTGACACAATGGCGACGCTTCATGACACCCTAAACCCTAAACCCTAAACCCTAAACCCTTATGTGCTCTCAGGGCCCCCCAGCGGGATTTCTGAGAACAATCATGGATCCTTTTTGAAGCCCTCGTGCGCATCGGCGAAGCTGTCTTGGGGAGCTCATGCTTCTCCAGCCACGGGGCTTGGATGAGTCCTCTACCCTACATCCAAGACCCCCTCCCCCCCCCAAAAAAAAAAACAATATATATATATATATAATAAAACCCTAAACCCTAAAACGCTAACAGCCTTAACACAACTCTCAACCCTAAACCCTGCTTACCGGTGCTTGCATTTGGAGTGCGGACCCTTCAAGTTGAAGGTCTCTCTCCGGGCATTCGTCGAAAATCTCTTTCTCCATTCAAAAGCCGCCTCAGCCCTTTCCTTACTGCTGCAATGACCAAGGAAGAAGTGGCTATTTTTCAACCCTAAACCCTAAACCCTAAACCCTAAACCCTAAACCCTAAACCCTAAACCCTAAACCCTAAACCCACCAAGGAAGCCCCAAAGGTTGATAAGTTCAACTGCTTGCTTTCTCTAAGTTTCATCCTCTGTCAAAGGTGTCTGTGCCTCTGCTCGGAGGAATCCGATCTTGCAGACAACAGGCATCTCAAAGAAAACAGATCGCATGCGCACCCTCTTGAGATTCAGTCCCACAAGAGGCTCAAAGAACTGCCTCCAATGGGACATTGGAGTCAACCTTTCCCAGCGAGCTTTGGCGGTGATGTAAACCTGGGTACTGATATCGGGATGCAGAAAAAGCTTGAAGCCATCAATTTCCTTGTATCCCTTCATTCACCGGCTTCGCCGGCTTCGCGGGCTTCGCCGGCTTAGCCGGCTTGGGCATGTCTGTTGTCTGAGGGCATGCGCTGAGCTGGGCCATGAGCAGGTCTGATGAGGTGTTAAACTCTTGCAGGGCAGCTGCTACAAATCGCCCCATGCTGCTGTTTTCCATGCTGTTGATAGCCGTGTCATCGTCAGCGTGAAATACAACCTCATTCGCTGCCCAGTCCAAGCCGAGAACGTAGTTCATTGTGTTTTTCCACATGTATGCCCAAGGCCACTTGCGCTCCCCATGTATCCCATCTGTGCTAGGTGGTTGCATTGCTGTATCGAAAATCTTGTTGAAGACGTCAAACGTGGCATTGGATGTGTAGTCAACAATCTTCGCCTTGTCTCTACAGGATGCGGGCAGTGTCGTGCGTGTATCTCTGCTGCCTTCTTCAAAACCTTCTCGACCTGCTGGTTTCCGATATTAGGGGGTGGGCACGATAGGGTTTAGGGTTTAGGGTTTAAGGCTTCGGGTTTAGGGTTTAGGGTTTAGGGTTGTTCTTAAAAAGGGGATCGTACTTGGGGATCGGTCCATAGGGCTCCCCCTTATCCTCGTAATCCCTCACCTCAACCAGCAAGTCCTCTCTCGCTTGGCTCCCCACGAAGGACGCAAAGGTCGAAGGGCCGCCCTTGAGGCGGGCTTGCCGGTAGGTGCAACCACCATGGGGGACGTCAATTGCAACCAATATCCTTGGCCCACGCGACAATCTGATAAAAGAAACATTTCTAAGTAATGCACTACTAAAAACCAATAAAGGCAAATATGAAATATTCCAAGGGCCGAATAAGTATCTCTGCAAAGCACACTTTGAACAGCATCAGTTCAATCGGGATACGTGCAATGTGTTCGCTCTCATCGACTGTGGCGGTATAGTGCCACGTGATACGAGTCCCAGAATCCATCCAGGGCGCAGCTTTGGGAGCACTTGTTGTGAAGATCTTTCGGGGAGGTGCTTCTGTAGTCCCTGGCCGATCAAATGCCTCGGGCGCACTCCAACCCGCTGGCTTGTGAGCACTGGGAGGTGCTTCTGACGCAGTCCCTTGCGCTTCTGACGCAGTCCCTTGCCGACCTGCGCCTGCACGGGGAGCGCTTGCTGGTAAACTCGTGTTGGGCTTGTGAGCACTGGGAGGTGCTTCTGACGCAGTCCCTTGCCGACCTGCGCCTGCATGAGGAGCGCTTGCTGGTAAACTCGTGTTGGGCTTCTGAGCACTGGGAGGTGCTGCTGACGCTGTCCCTTGCTGACCTGCGCCTGCATGGGGAGCGCTTGCTGGTAAACTCGTGTTGGGCTTGTGAGCACTGGGAGGTGCTTCTGACGCAGTCCCTTGCCGACCTGCGCCTGCATGGGGAGCGCTTGCTGGTAAACTCGTGTTGGGCTTGTGAGCACTGGGAGGTGCTTCTGACGCAGTCCCTTGCCGACCTGCGCCTGCACGGGGAGCGCTTGCTGGTAAACTCGTGTTGGGCTTCTGAGCACTGGGAGGTGCTTCTGACGCAGTCCCTTGCCGACCTGCGCCTGCACGGGGAGCGCTTGCTGGTAAACTCGTGTTGGGCTTCTGAGCACTGGGAGGTGCTTCTGACGCAGTCCCTTGCCGACCTGCGCCTGCGTGGGGAGCGCTTGCTGGGAAACTCGTGTTGGGCTTCTGCGCACTGGGAGGTGCTTCTGACGCAGTCCCTTGCCGACCTGCGCCTGCATGGGGAGTGCTTGCTGGTAAACTCGTGTTGGGCTTCTGAGCACTGGGAGGTGCTTCTGACGCAGTCCCTTGCCGACCTGCGCCTGCATGGGGAGCGCTTGCTGGTAAACTCGTGTTGGGCTTGTGAGGACTGGGAGGTGCTTCTGACGCAGTCACTTGCCGACCTTCGCCTGCATGGGGAGCGCTTGCTGGTAAACTCGTGTTGACTGGCAGTACTGCTGAAGCAAGCGGTACCTGTATAGCGCGTGTAGCCAGTGTAGCCAGTGTAGCCGGTATTGCCTGTGGCTGCAGGGCGGCGAAACCAACAAGTTGCATGTCTGGGTGCAAGGCTGCTGAGGCCTGGACATCTTGCTGCACAGCAGCCGCCAGCATCTGACCGCGAAAGTCCAAGAATTCGGAGGTGCTCATCCAGCCCGGAAAGCAAGAAAAAACAATGCACAAGCCGACCATGGCAAGGCAGCATCGGGGCACAACGGCCATCTTGCCTACCTACCCAACAACACAACACGCCACTACGTGTGCGCAGGAGTGATCATGATGTTTCTTACTGTTGGGGCCGCTGTCATAGTAACTTAGTGGTGCGGCATTTGCAGCCGTGATGACAGTGATGGTGGTGGTATAATGGTGGTGAGGGCGGCTTTGAAGGCGTCGAGAAGCAACAAAAAGTTGATCTTCGAACCCACCGTAAACCCAAAACCCTAACTAAACCCAAGACCCTCAAGCCGAAAAAAAGGTTTATAAACCCTAAACCCTAAACCCTAAACCCTAAACCCTAAACCCTAAACCCTAAACCCTAAACCCTAAACCCTAAGCCCTAAGCCCTAAACCCTAAACCCTGAACCCTAACCCATACGTTTTGATTTTGGGTTGATGTGACCAGCTTTTCGAGGCTTGAGGGCTTTTTTTGGGGGCTTCAGAAGTCCAGTCTAAGAGGTTGCACGTGCCGATGTGGTTTAGGGTTTAGGGTTTAGGGTTAGGGTTTAGGGTGTAGGGTTTAGGGTTTAGGGCTTAGGGTCTCCGAAGAGCTGAGGCACCGGCTGGGGAACTGTACTTCATCTGGTTTAGGGTTTAGGGTTTAGGGTTTTGGGGTCCAGGGTTTAGGGCTTAGGGTTTAGGGCATTGTATCGTGAGTCATATCATAAATAGAAACATAATGTTGAACTTCATGTATATCGTAGTGGATTGAATGTAGCAAACAGTCCGACGGATACTAACGGCATTTCGCGATACGTTAAAATCCTAAAATCTTAAAATCCCTAAATCCTAAAATCTTAAAATCCTAAAACCCTAAGATCCTAAAATCCTAAAATCCTAAAATCCTACATTCCGACATCCTAAGATCCTGAATCCTAAATAGTCGTTTTTTTCAACCTTCCCGGTGCCATCGCGCAGCTGCAAGGGCCCCTTTTTCCGCCCCGCACTTCTGTTTTCAAGCAATCCCTGCTGGGGTTTAGGGTTTAGGGTTTAGGGTTTGGGGTTTGGGGTTTAGGGTTTAGGGTTTAGGGTTTAGGGTTTGGGGTTTAGGGTTTACCAGGACAGGTTAAGGGTTTAGGGTATTAGGATTTACAGTTTATGGCTTGGGGTCTAGGACTGAGGGTGTGGTGTTCAAGTTATCTTGTTTTCAGGGTTGAAGGGCTTAATCGTTTCAGCGGTTTGTATTGTAGGGTTCTTAAGGGAGGGGGGTTCAAGGGGGCTAGGTAAATTTTAGAGGTTCCTGATATACCTTCAAGAACTCTCCAGCGCCCACACCTCAGAACCCTTGAAGGCAACGTATCGAGACCAAGGGACCATGTGGGCAGGTTTAGGGTTTAGGGTTTAGGGTTTAGGGTTTAGGGTTTAGGGTTTAGGGTTTAGGGTTTAGGGTTTAAGGTTTAGGGTTTAGGGTTTAGGGTTTAGGGTTTGGGGTCCTTATTGCAAGGTGGCCCTCTTTTCTGGGGTACCCGAAAAGGGACCACAACTTAGAGAACTGACCATGTACCTTCCCTTAGATTCATAAAAGTGACCCGCGCGCCTCCAAGCTATCCAGTCGGTCAGGTTTAGAGAGGCTCTAGTAGACTAGAGCAGTCCCCTTAGACGGAGAAGGGACAGGGGGTGTAGGGTTTAGGGGCTACTTCCCAAACCCTTAACCCTTAACCCTTAACCCTAAACCCCAAACTCTAAACCCTAAACCTTAAACCCCAAACCCTAAACCCTAAACTACGTTTAGGGTTTCGGGCTGGCGCCCTTCGTCAGCCAGGTCTAGCCTTGCCACCTGGCGCGCAAACGTGCTCTGGTACAGGGTTTAGGGGTTTAGGGGTTTAGGGTTTAGGGCTTAGGGGTTTAGGGGATTTGGGGGTTTGGGGGTTTAGGGGTTTAGGGGTTTAGGGGTTTAGGGGTTTAGGGGTTTAGGGGCTTGGGGGTTTAGGGGCTTAGGGGTTTAGGGGTTAAGGGGCTGAGGGGCTTAGGGGGTTAGGGGTTTAGGGGTTTAGGGGTTTAGGGGTTTAGGTTTAAGGGTCTGGGGTTCATTGGTTTAGGGTTCAAGGGTTTAGGTTTAAGGGTTTAGGGTTTGGGGTTTAGGGCTTAGGGGCCCGGCGCTGAGTAAGATCTCCGTCTCGGAGCGAGGGTTTGGTTTGGGGTTTAACGTTTAGGTTTTATAAGGTTTAAAGTTTAAGGTTTTTATGGTTAGGGTTTAGCGCTTACGCTGCAGAGGGTTCAGGGCAGGACAAGCAGGCAAACACCCCAGATTTGCGCAATGAGTAACCCCCAAACCCTATTAGCAAGGATAAGTCGGACAAAGCCCTGCCAAACCATTTCTTTCTGTTTCTGGAACGGCTCCTCAGAACTCTACTGGTACTGGGGGCTTGTCAGCTTATAGGTCATATGGGGTTGTGAGGGCCTTAAAGCCTAAACCAAGGTTTGTAGTGTGTTTAGGTCTTCTGGGTGTCAGTGGGCAAGGGTGCGCATTGAGGGTAGCTGGAACTGTCTTTGCAAGTTAGGAGAACTGTATTTGCATTCAGATATACTGTACCGCTTCTTTAGTATAGGATAAGGCAGGTGGGCTAAGTCCCTAAATCACAAATTCTGATCTTGCCGGATCCTTCAAAACACTGCACGACGGCCATGTTTTGTCTTTTCTTCTCTCTCTCGCTCTCTCTCTCTCTCTCTCTCTCTCTCTCTCTCTGTCCCTCCTCGCTCTCCCTTGGTTGCAGCTTGGCACCTCGCTGACAATTGAACTTGCCTTCTGGAGAAACCCGATAAAACCACAAATTGCCACGGCTCTAACGTTACAGCACAGTAACAAACGGAGTCCCCTAAACCCTAAACCCTCAGTTCTAAACCCTAAACCCCTGAACCTTAAACCCTATACACCAAGAAACCCCAAGCCCCAAACCCTCAACCCTAAACCCTAAACTTTGCCCTAAACCCCGCCTTGGTTTGATGGCGCTGACAGAGATCAACTGGGCGCATGTGCGCCGGGCCATGCAAGGGCGGCGTCCTCCAGGGACCCCACAAAGGGCTTTACCAGGCTTTACAGGGTTGTTTTGTAGATTGTGGTTCTAGCTTTTTGAGTTTGTTCATAATTGTTTCTTGCCTTAGCCTAGTTTGCTTATAGGGTTGCTTACGATCTTCATTAAAAGGGGTTTGAATCCCAAAGCGTAACCAAACTATTCTAATCACACTTATAACCCCATATAACCATATTAGGGCACTTAAAGGGCTCATAAGTGGGTTAGAGGTACAGTTATAGCTGTGTTTTAGGTACCATGAACCTCCAAGTAGAGCATCCTTTCTTCAACTTTCGTGTGCCCAGAGCAGGCCTACGACCGGCCAACGTGTTACCGGAACACCCTACACCCTAAACCCCTAAACCACCCCAAACCCAGAACCCTAAACCCTGAACCCTAAACCCTGAACCCTAAACCCTGAACCCTAAACCCTAAACCCCTCACCCTAAACCCTAAACCCTAAACCCTAAACCCTAAACCCTAAACCCTAAACCCTAAAGCCTAAAGCCTAAAGCCTAAAGCCTAAAGCCTAAAGCCTAAAGCCTAAAGCCTAAAGCCTAAAGCCTAAAGCCTAAAGCCTAAAGCCTAAAGCCTAAAGCCTAAAGCCTAAAGCCTAAAGCCTGAACCGACAGAAGCCGCATCCGGGGCCATCTGCCACCCAGAAGCGCGGAAATCCGAAGCCCTGAAGCGCCCAAGACCTCGAACCTGGTTTAGGGTTTAGGGTTTCGGGTTTAGGGTTTAGGGTTTAGGGTTTAGGGTCTCGGGTTTAGGGTTTAGGGTGATTCCTGTACAACACCCGCCAAAGTCCGAAGAATCTGAAGCCTTGCTGTCGATACCCGGTATCAGACGTCTAGGGTTTAGGGTTTGGGGTTTGGGGTTTGGGGTTTGGGGTTTGGGGTTTAGGGTTTAGGGTTTAGGGTTTAGGGTTTAGGGTTTAGGGTTTAGGGTTTAGGGTTTAGGGTTTGTGGTTTTACGGCTTAGGGGGCAAGGTGAAGGGTATTGGGATGGTTGGGAGGCTCTGGTAAACAAACCCAAAACCCTAAAATCCAAAACCCCAAACCCTATAAACCCCTGAACCTCAGAAAGAAGCGACTAAACCCCCTCAACTCTAGACCCCTAAACCCAAAACCCCCTAAACCCCCTGAAGCCCTTAATTCACCCCCAAACTCTAAACCGCTACACCCTAAAATCCCAAACCCCTCAAAACCCAATAAACCCCCTAAACCCAATAAACCCCGTGAACCCCGTAAACCCCCTGAACCCCCTAAACCCCGTGAACCCCGTAAAGCCCCTTAACCCCCTAAACCCTGTAAACCCCGTAAGACCCCCCCAAAACCCCTAAACTCTAAACCCCAAAACCCTAAACCCTAAACCCCTAAACTCTAAACCCCCAAAACCCTGAACCCTCCACCCCAAACCCTAACCCCCAAACCTCAAAGCCTAAACCTTAAACCCCAAACCCCAAAGTCTAAGCCCTAAACCCCAAACCCTAAACCCAAAAACCCTAAACCGTAAACCCGAAACCCCCAGTCCTTGGCGCGGAAGGCCTTGTAGCGCTTCGTCCGCAGAATCTCGGAGCACACCCATTCCTTGCAGGGAACAGGGGGTTGAAGGGTTTAGGGTTTAGGGTGTGGGTTTAGGGTTTAGGGTTTAGGGTTTAGGGTTTAGGGTTTAGGGTTTAGGGTTTAGGGTTTAGGGTTTAGGGTTTAGGGTTTTAGGGTTTTAGGGTTTTAGGGTTTAGGGTTTAGGGTTTAGGGTTTAGGGTTTAGGGTTTGGGGTTTAGGGTTTAGGGTTCAGGGTTCAGGGTTTGGGGTCTGGGGCTTAGGGTTTGGGGTTCAGGGTTTAGGGTTTACGTGTTGGAGGGGCTTAGTATAGGCACACCGGTGGAGGGAACAGCGCCTGAACATCCTAAATGGTGGTGATCCTACTTTTTGAGGAGGGACTGCAGTGCGATTTGCCCTAAACCTTAAACCCAAACCTACAAACCCGATTAACCCTTTAAACCCTGAACCCTAAACCAAACTGGGGGGGGGGGGGATCCAACATCAAGCGTCGGCAAGTCTTGCTGAGGGAAACGGGGGTTCCGGGTTTAGGGTTTAGGTCTTAGGGTTTAGGGTACCTCGAACCGAGTAGCTCTGCTTTTGTTCAGACACAGCCGGCTAAGGCCGGCTGTCTATCAATTACATTCGCGATGCTGACGACATGTCCTACCCTACCTTCCCCACCGCAAGATGTGATCGAAAGCCGAAGTAGCGGCTTAGGGCTTAGGGCTTAGGGCTTAGGGCTTAGGGCTTAGGGCTTAGGGCTTAGGGCTTAGGGCTTAGGGCTTAGGGCTTAGGGTTTAGGGTTTAGGGTTTAGGGTGATGGAAACGCATCGGGAAAAAAGGCTGACTGCCAGCACGAGCATGCCTCTGCCAAGGAAAAAACCAACCACTTTGAGACTCAAAGGACTCTATGACATGCTCTGGACTAGTGAGGTTTAGGGTTTAGGGTTTAGGGTTTAGGGTTTAGGGTTTAGGGTTTAGGAGCAGGATAGCACGACTCCAAAGCAAATTCTTGCACATGAATGAGCCCCATCCGAACGGCATCTGGCGCTACATGGTCTTTGTACTTTTTTAAGCCATCCGGATGAAATGTGAGGAAATCGCTCCCATTCCGCGTTTTGGGGAGACGTGGGGCGGGAAGAAACAACTACTCGCAAGCACGCACACACACACACACACACAAAAAAAAAAAAAAAAACACTACGAACGCCGAAGACTTAGAAAACAGCACCTGCCCCTTCCCCCTCCCCCGCTCCCCCCTTCTTCCCCCCGCCCCCCCCCTCCCCTAAACCCTAAACCCTAAACCCTGAACCCTAAACCCCCCTTATTCTTCCCCCTCTTCCCCCCCCCCCCCCCCCCCCCCCTGTCCGGCTCGTCCGGGATGGCAGCCATCACCTCGCGCTCTCTCGCCCTCTCTTCCGGGGAGAGGTGAAAGGTTTAGGGTTTAGGGATTAGGGTTTAGGGTTTAGGGTTTAGGGTTTAGGGTTGAGGGTTGAGGGTTGAGGGTGGAGGGCTTCAAGGCCTTAGCCACGCCCTTACTTGTAGGCTTTAGGGCTGATGGTTGTTGGCTTTCAGGACTAAACCGCAAAACCCGAGCGTCATTGGGGTTTATAAGGGTTTAGGGTTTAGGGCTTCAGGTTTAGGGTTTAGGGTTTAGGGTTTAGGGCTTAGGGTTTAGGGTTTAGGGCTTCAGGTTTAGGGTTTGGAGGTTTCACGAAACACGTTCTTCAGTAAAGAGCCACGGAGAATCCAACGAAGCCGCTGATCAAACAGCGAAAGTAGGTGGGCGATCCCCTAGAGTAAGCCCGACGGGGCGGAGACCTACAAATGCACTGGGTTTAGGGTTTAGGGTGTTCAGGGTTCTGGGTTCAGGGTTTAGGGTTTAGGGTTTGGGGTTTAGGGCTTAGGGTTTAGGGACGGTAGTAGGCCGACTTCTCGGCATGCCGTTTAGGCTGCTCTGGCTTTAGCGCCCCCTCAACCCCAACCTGCTCTCAACGCACCCACTCTGTGTCCTAGCGTCCGAGTCCCATCTCGAGGAGCTGAATGATCGCACTCGACCGGGCAGAATCATACAAGACCCTGTGCATCAATCCTCTAAATCCCCCCCTAAACCTTAATCAAACCCTAATCCCTAAACCCTAAACCCTAGTCCCCCCTGCTGAAACTCTAACAAACACTCCCAAAGTCGACCCCCAGACACCTTATAAAATCGCCCCAACCCATGTCAAGGGTTGAGGACTCAGGCATTCAGGGCTTGGGATTTGGGGTTTGGGGTTTGGGGGTTACAGTTTGGGGTTTAGGGCTAGGCCCTCAACACCGCTTTCAAGAGCGTGCGCGCGCGCAGCCCCCAAAATCTCAAAACCAAGTGGCAATGAGGATTGCCAGGCCAACCAGGTGCTCCAAAACTGGCCAGGGGTTTAGGGTGGAGGGCTCATAAGCGTTTAGGGTTTCGGGTTTAGGGTGTGTGCTCAAGAGGGCTAAGAGGTTCATTGTATTAGGGTGTAGGGTTTAGGGTGTACATTTTTCGGTTTAGGGGTTCCCTGTGAACTTTTTAGGGTTTAGGGCTTTGGCGTTCGCGGGTGCTAGGGCTTATAGGTTTAGGTCACAAACTAGCCAGGGTTGGTTTTGGATTTTAGGGCTGAAGGATTCATTACGATCGTAGGGTTTTAGGGTTCATGTTTGGCATTCTTGAGGATAGAGGGTGCGCACCCTACATGTATATGGGTACGACTTTACTAAGTGTCCTGCCAGGCTTCCGCATACCGAACACACAGGAACTCTCACTATTTAGGATCGTTGCACGGGCCCTTCTATAGTATGGGCCCTGGATTTTGGGAAACCTCTACAGTCCAAGAGCCCAGACTTAGACATCTTGACAGAAGGTAAGGGGACGATACAGCACGGAACTACCCTAAGATCCCTTGAAGTAGCGCGGGCTTAGGGGGCTTAGGCCAGACAAGCACCAAGCCGCCCCCTGAAAGTAACAACAACCGCACCCTGAAGCTTGGTGTTTGGGTGTTAGGGTCCTAAACCCTGAGCCCTGAACCCCCAGGACACAAACCCTCAATCCCAAGCCCAAGCCCATGTAAACCCGGAGAAGGACTCCACACCCAGGCCTACATTGACAACCCTAAACCGTTATCCCTAAACCCTAAACCCTAAACCCTAAACCCTAAACCCTCCACACCCTGGCCTACAGCGATGAAGATCACGTACCGACCCGATCCTTTGCAACAGGGCAAGGTGAGATGGTTTGGGGACTCGGGGATTTCAAGGTCAGGGTTCAGGGTTTATAAAGTTTGGAGCTTAAGGCCCCTAAACCCCTAGCCCCTAACCCCTAAACCCTAAACCCTAAACCCTAAAAACTCAGAAAAGGGTTTAGGGTTTAGGGTTTAGGGTTCAGGGTTTGGGCTTAGGGCCCTTCAGCGGTTCGATAGCCTCCCAAAGTTACCCACAACGCGAGTGGGAGCTGGGTAAGGGCTTGGGTCTCAGGCTCAAGGTTTGAGGATGTGAGGGTGTCGGGTGCGATGATACACCCAGCTCCGGGACCTACCCTTGAGGACATCGTGAACATGTAGGGCTTGGGGTGGTTAGGGTTTATAGGGTTTATAGGGTTTACAGAGTTTATAGGGTTTATAGGGTTTATAGGGTTTATAGGGTTTACAGAGTTTATAGGGTTTATAGGACTTAGGGTTGAGGGTTTCTACACTCCACACTCCACGCACTAGTCTGTCAGCCGGGATGCCTTGGCGCATGACCTGGGCGGCGTGGGTTTAGGGTTTAGGGTTGAGGGTTTAGGGTTTAAGGGTTTAGGGTTTAAGGGTTTAAGGGTTTAGGGGGTGGGTTTAGGGTTTAGGGAGGCTTAGGATTCAGGGTCGACGGAGCTGGGTCTGCCCCTAAACCCTACAAAGGTCCAACCGAAAAACTCTAAACGCCTGAAACCCCGAACTCTTCGAACAGAATGACCCTAAACCCTAAACCCTGCACCGTAAACCCGATACGGCAACCCTAAGCCTTAAACTCCTAAACCCATGCACGCCGCAGTGGGGACGCAGCTGGTGAACGTCGAACAAGACAGGCAAGGTTACTCCTCCCTTTCACGTTTAGTTTAGGTTGCTGAGACTTGTGGGACGGGCAGCAAAACCCTAAACCCTAGACCCTAAACCCCAAGCCCCTAAGCCAGGAACGCCCAACCTTAGGCCCTAAGACTCAGACCGAACCTGTTTAAGGTTTAGGGTTTAGGTAGGCCGTAAACCCCGAACTCCAAACCCTAAGCCCTAAGTGCACTTCCCTAAACCGGAAAAAAGACACAAAGACAGAACCCTTTCGCACTCCCCACCCTCCGGCTTAAACCCTAAACCCTCACCCTAAGCCCGAAGCCCAAGCCCGAAGCCCGAAGCCCGAAGCCCGAAGCCCTAAGCGCTAAGCGCTAAGCCCTGAGCCCGAATTTCCTGCCAGCCAAACATCCGGGGCTTGATTCGGGTTGGGGACTTTGGATTCTTCGGGGGATACCCCTAAACCCTAAACCCCAAACCGAAACCCTGAACCCCAAACCCAAACCCCAAAACTTACAATTCAAGCGCCCCTACTGCAACAATCTCCAGGTTGACAACAGAACATACTTGAACACTGCAAAAGGTAAACCTTAAAACCCCAAATCCCCAAAACCCAAAAACCCTAAAACCCTAAACCGCTAAACCCCAAAACCCTGTACTCAAACCCCAAACCCCAAACCCCAAACCCCAAACCCCAAACCCCAAACCCTAAACCCTAAACCCTAAACCCTAAACCCTAAACCCTAAACCCTAAACCCTAAACCCTAAACCCTAAACCCTAAACCCTAAACCCTAAACCCTCGCCCTAAACCCTAAAGCCTGAGGGCCAAGGGGCGAGGTCTGCCGTACCCGTGGTCGCATCCATGACTCGGGCCAAGAGTCCTTTCCCCATGAACTTTGGATGCCTAAACCCTAAACCCTAAACCCTAAACCCTAAACCCTAAACCCTAAACCCTAAATCCTAAATCCTAAACCCTAAACCCTAACCTTAAACCCTAAACCCCTTCCTAAACCCTAAACCCTATTCCAAAACCCTAAACCCTAAACCCTATTCCTAAACATGTTGTTTAGGGCTTAGGCACCTCCGCCTGGAGTTGGGCTTGGACAGAGTCTTCTGAAACCCTCAGCCGCAAACCCTAGTCTAAGGGTAGTTGCACGGTCCCTTAATATGGTCCCTTACCTTCTTTCAAAGGTTTTAGGGTTGAGGGTTTGTTTAGCGTTTAGGGTTTAGGGTATAGGGTGCAGGGTTTAGGGTTTAGAGTTTAGGGATTAGGGTTTAGGGGTCCCTTATCATGGCCCCTTGCCTTCTTTAAAGGGTTCCGATGTATGGGCCCTTGGCTTGTATAGGAAATTCTCAGCGGTATGTAAGGGGTCCCCTTTTAAGTGCGCATATAATTAAGGGACCATGTAACTGCCCTACAAACCCTGAAGATAAAAGGCCCCTACCTTTCCCTAAACCCTAAACCCTAAACCCTACACCCTACACCCTAAACCCTAAACCCTAAACCCCTTTCCCAAAGCCCCTACTTGGAGGCTCATGGTATGTACAGCGTCTACAGCCCTAGCTATACAGGGCCTCTGAAACCAGAAATCCTAGTCTGGGCCTCACAGACTTGATCCCTAAGTTAAGGTTAGGGTTTAGGGTTTAGGGTTTAGGGTTTAGGGTTTAGTGTTTAGTGTTTGGGGTTTAGGGTTTAGGGTGTAGGGTTTAGGGTTTGGGGTTTGGGGTTCAACCCTAAGCCCTTTCAAACACGGTCCCACTTGCACGTCGTCGGCTTGCGCTTCACGGTAGAGTGCAGGTGCCCAGGCAGCAAACCTCAACTGGGTTTAGGGTTTAGGGTTTAGGGTCTAGGGTTTAGGGTTTAGGGTTTAGGGTTTAGGGTTTAGGGCCCCTAGAAATGAAACCAGCCAGAAATAATGGCTTCAGCCCTAGACCCCTCAACCCTAAAACCTGCAAACATGAACTTGTTTAGCGACCCAGATAGAACCGGAACCAACCAAGAATGGTCAAGAAACTGCTCGCTCATGGTGAAGATCATGACCTCAGATCAGGTCTGCTTCGTTTCAAAGGAGCCCAGTCGCCCAACAAACCCTAAAGCCAAAAACCCACAAAACCCTTCCTAGGAACTAACAGGGTTCGAAGCCCCTTCGTTCTCATGAGCCGAAGGGGGGCTTCAGACCTTCAGCGCAAAGGGGCTTCGAAGCCCCCCCCTTCGACCCTTCGCCTTCGAAGGCTTCGAAGGGAAGGATGAAGCCCCCTTCATAACGGAGGCCCCACCTTCGTAAAGGTTCTTGGATCCTGCCTGCAGAGAGCACCCCACCTTGTTACAAAGAACATCTTGTTAGTGAATAGTGGGGAGTTTAGGGAATCTTGGGGTATACCGTATAATTACCCCCTGAACCCCCTCCCTTCAGCACTCTGTAGTAAACGGCTGATTGGTGGCTTTCTTGGGAAAAGGCATCGCTGAACCCAACAATAACAAAGGGGTTTGATAGTTTGATTCATAGGGGCCCCCCAAACGAGCTGCGGTTTAGGGTTTAGCCCTGAACACTAAAACCCCAATCAAACCTCTGAAACTCCGAACCCAAAGCCCTTAAGACCCTAAACCCTAAACCCTACATGCCCCAACCCGTACACCCCTAACCCCGAACCCAAAACCCCAAACCCTAAACCCCTACCCCCCCCCCCCCCCCCCCCCCCCCCGCCCCCACCCCCTAAACCCTAAACCCTAAACCGTAAACCGTAAACCCTAAACCGTAAACCCTAAACCCTAAACCCCACACCCCTAAACACATGCCCTGGCACATTTGTGGCGACGGAGAGCCTTAGCTGTGCTTTGCCTTGACGCTGGGCTCTGGGATACTACTTGGGAGGTTTCAGAGGTTTAGGGTTTAGGGTTTCGGGTGTTTAGGGCTTAGGGCATCCGGCATCTATGGTTTCAGGTTTAGGGTTGGGGGTTTCGGGGGTTTCGGGGCTTCGGAAATTTGGGGGGTTTGGGGGGATTCGGGGGTTTCGGGCGTTTAGGTTTAGGTTCAGGGTTCACAATCTACTCGGAGCTTCATTATACTTGTATTAACCCAAGAAGAACTGCGCTTCTCACCCAGTTATGGCCGCATCAGGGTACTTTAAGGGCCTTGTAATAAGTCGGAAAAGTGCACGGGTATAGTCGAGTCTCTATGTATCATACTAAAGTACCACTTGCTTAGGGTTTAGGGTTGGTGTTAAGGGTTTCGGATTTGGGGATTAGGGTTTAGGGTTTAGGGGTTTAAGGCTTAGGGCTAGCTCCATCCAGACACCCTAACCCTAACCTAACTTTATTACATGGAGGTTTACGAGAATGAGGGGCCCAAAATAGAACCCCGGATAGTAGGATCCCCTTTTCATAAGGACCCCAAAAAAAGGTACCCCTACTATCGTAAACCCCCACATAGGTCGGAACCCTAAACCCTAAACCCTAGACCCTAAACCCTAAACCCCAAACCCCAAACCCTAAACCCTAAACCCTAAACCCATATTAAGAAGGCCATGTACCTACCCTTAGACACACAGAGGCTTGATGCAGCAAGGAGGCGCCACCAGGATGCCCAGCAGTGTTCCTTGGGCAAGGGTTTAGGGTTTAGGGTTTAGGGTTTAGGGTTTAGGGTTTAGGGTTGAGGGTTGAGGGTTGAGGGTGGAGGGTTGAGGGTTGAGGGTTGAGGGTTGAGGGTTGAGGGTTGAGGGTTGAGGGTTGGGATGTTCCTCCCTTCTCCTAACAGGGATAAACATTGGGGGGGGGGGGGGGGGGTTACAAAAATCCCTATTAAGGACTGTTAGGTATAAGGGGAACATACAAAGGTTCAGGGTTTTCGGGTTTGGAAGAACCATTGTATATTGAGGTAGGGTATTCTTTGAATAAGGGAGACGCACCCTAAACCCTAAACACCAACCCCAATCCCCCCTCCACCCCTAACCCTAAACCCTAAGCCCTGAAACCTAAACCCTAAACCCTAAGCCCCAAGCCCCAAATGAAAAAGAAACCTTGGGCAACTGAGTAACGCTGCTAAGGTTCTCCAGATGCCTATGCTCGAGGCACGGTGCGACATGGGCCGCTGATGAACCTCACCGGGTTTAGGGTTTAGGGTTTACGGTTTAGGGTTTAGGTTTTAGGGTGTAGGGCTCACTGGTTCTCAGTAGGGAATGAGGGAAACAAAGGTACCCTGTAAATTCTCTCACAGGGGCATATAGGGAGGGAGATATAAGGTAGCGAAATCCCTCACTCCCTACCAAGAAGCAGTAAGCTTGGCGCAGGGAAAGAAAGGGTTTCGGGTTTAGGTTTAGGGTTAGGGTTTAGAGTTTAGGGTATAGGGTTTAGGGTATAGGGTTTAGGGTTTCGGGTTTAGGGTTTCGGGTGTCGGGTCTGGAGTTGAGAGTAAAGAAACCTAATACAGGCGGGGGCCCTCTAGCTACGAGTAAAGATGCGAGGCACCAATGTGTGTTATCTGCATACTACTTTTTTGGGGTGTTTTGCATACAGTATTTCACTGGGAATTATACGGTAAAAAGCCCCCTTTAAACTTACTAACCATATTATGCGATCTTTTTACACGATTAGTAGTAATTTTTTACACGATTATTACTACTATCTTAATACTAATAAAACAAACTATAAAAAAACTAGCAAGAGGGGAAACAAAATAAATAAATAAGATTCCAAGGGAATGCCAGTAAACAAGTTGTAGACTGTAGACTATGAACTTTATTTAGGGTTCAGCGTATCAACGCCTCCAACACCGTCAGATTCACCACACGCGAGCTCCTCATTCTGACCCCACCCTCCTCCCAACCCCCACCCCCATGCTTTCCCCCCCCACCCCCAATGCTTTCCCGCTCGCCCAAGCCCCCCCCCCCCCAACCCTGACGGTTACCCAAAACCCACCGCGAACCATGCGGAGAAGAGGGAAACCCTTAACCGAAACCCTCAACCCTGATCACGAATTAAACAAACTAACAGGCCTCATCAGCCTGTCCGTCCTATGAATTAACAGGGGGGATACATGGGGGAGAAACATGCGGGCAGGGGGCGGGGCAGGGTTGGGGGGGATAGGGAACCCTGAACACCCTCACTGCAGCACCGGCACTTCATGGCCGCCTCCCCGAGATAGCCAAGGCCCTCCGCACCGCCTGGGTAGAGGTCTAGACCCAGCTGGAAGAAGCTTTTACTGCTTCAGTAAAAGCTTCCCGGAACTTCGAACCCTACCTGGAATACCACAACTGAAAGCAACCATCTTGAACCCGAAGCTCAAAATGCTAAGCCATGTAACTTCCCCACCCCCACCCCCCCCCCCCCCCCCCCCCCCCCCCGCCCCCACAAAAAAAGAACAAATCAGTACCCCCCCAACCCCCAATCTTTGGGCCCATGGCTCTTGCGGAAGATTTTGTCCTCGTGCTTGTTCAGCGCTCGGGCCAAGACTTTTGCAGCCTTGCGCAACATGGCTCGTGAGAAGGGGCTGCACTTAAGGGCTTCAGAAGGGTTTCTCGGGAGGGAATTAAGGACATCTACGAAGGCTTAGAAGATTTTAGGGCTTTGTGGGCTCTGTGGTGGGGCCTGGGGGCTTTGCTGGAAGGCTGCAAGTGCCAACTTCCAAAATAAGCAAACGAAGAACCTTCAAGTAAGCTACGAATCCCTCTGTGCGGGTGATATCAGATGGAGGCATATGGGAAATGGAGGCCCAAAACCAGTGGAATACAGTTCTTTTGTCCTCGTCGGAAGTGCCTTTGATTTGCTTGTCCTGAGGACTGTTCATGGGGTTAGGCGGCCTTGGGATCAATTTATGGGTTCCAAGTCGACCACGCGACCTGGGAAACCTGGCAATATGCCAGCCGCCTCCTCCTGCAGTTCCGGCGCTGCCTCAAGCAGTTCGCAAATCTACATCTGAAACCCCGTGCCAACATGGAAGCACATGAGCACCTTACGGGGTGCCTTGAACCACCCTTTTCAAAAGGCAATCAATTGTTGTCAGGCACTTGCAGGTTCTGGGTTTACGAGTTCGGGTTGCCACAACGCGCCCCACTTCATTGGCTGGCTTGGGGGTTCGGGGCTTTTGCAGTTTTGGCTTTAGGGTATCTACGGTGTCTACAGGGATTGGGGCGCAAAACACCTCGATCTCAACCCCAGGTGCCTTACCTAAACCTTTCTTGAGCCTTGCCACCCCTGCCCCCCAAACCCCAAACCCTAAACCCTCTAGATCTGTGCTGCTAAACTGAAAAAGAGAACAGAAGCCTCAATCTTATACCGGCCTTGGACACGGCATTGGCCGCAGCTACCCGGCAGTTGGGATCAGAGTCCTCCGGCCCGTATGTTCCCAGTGGGGTCAAGGTTCGGGACTTATAAGGTCTCTAGGGGTTTTGGCCGTTGACCCAACGACCTGCCTAAAAGTCAGGGTACATATGGCCTGTTGCAGGAAGATAGGCTTGAAACTGAATCAGCACATGACAGCGAGAGTTCGTGGGACCTGAACATGTTCAGGGTCTAACAAGGAATGAGGGCTTCAGGATTTTGGGCTTGAATTCGGAACATCATCCCCGACTCGACAATGCCACACCCACCGACAAACTGACCTGTAGCTGGACGGGGAATACAATGGACCCCCACCCAATCCTACAGCGCGCTCAACCTTTTGGGCTTAGGACACTTAAACTCTACACACTGCACCCTAGCTAAAGACCCAGAAGAATTTTGCATTGTACGCAAGGAATCTGTATATTCTAACCGTATTATGTCAAGTGCTTACACCCCTTCTGGTACAGCCCCGAGCTCTCTGCCTCCAGAGCTTTCTGAAGCTTTGCGGCCTCTGCCACATGACAGAAGTTTGACACCCAAAGCCGAAAAAAAAAAAAAAAACTGCAAAAGCCAAATCCGCAGGCCCCCCCCCCGAAGCCCCCGAATGCCCTTGAGCCCTTGATCTTTGCGGGCGCTGGCTGAAAGACTGTGGGGGTTGCAAACTTGGCTTTCGAGGGAGGCGGGGGGGGGGGGGCACCCTGCATCCAGCAGTCCGGTTTATCACCCAATTGCTTGGGCGAAGCTTTTCATGGGTGTGTGTGTGTGATTTAATATAACAAAGAATCTCATTTAGGTAAATGAATAAATAAAGATGTATATATACAGATATATATATATATATATATATATATATGTACTCTTACAATCATACTTGTACTTATATACAAACTTAAATCATGTTACAGGAAAAAAGTATATATATATATGCTGAGATCTATACGCATGATATTTTATAGCGATGCGACTTTGTTTTCAAATATCACTAAGACCACTTGCGTAGCACTTAAGCAGTACTTGCATAGTGCTACTGCGCGAAGTGAGGCTCTTCCATCCCATCCTCCCTCCCCCTGGTCAAACTCTTTGTTAGCACCTGGCAACAGTCCACTCCCCTACTAATTGCTGAAGAACCCCCCAAAAACATGAAAAATGACAATCCCCATATTTCCCTTGCAACGAAGAATACTTGAAATTTTTTGGGAACCTGGCAAGCGTCCAGAAGTTTCAGTCGCTAACTTGACTCTCATGGAAGAGAAGAACACTGTCAAACGGGCCACACTAGACCCAAGAGTAACCCAGGAATGTAAAAGGGTGCACTCTTTTTGGTTTAAAGGGGCTCATAAGGGAGCCTATACCGTTTGCAGATGCCCTGTGCAGGTTGATCCGGATGAAGGCTTCCCTTCAAGCCCTCAGCCCCTTAAGCCAGTTCTAGCAGCTTTGCAACAGCTGCTCGAGGCACGCCCTCTACAATCCGGTAAGGCTCGTGCCTGGGGTGCCGAGGCGAAGCCCTGGTTCGCCAAGGTCTGACGCGGCTTGAGCTTTAGGGTTTAGGGTTCAGGGTTCTCTTTCAGGGTTTAGGGTGTAGGGTTTACTGCACCAGGCTGGCATGGGAGCTTCGCTGCTTCTTGGCGACACGAACACACGCAGAGTGCGAAGGTCGACAGGTGCCAGTATTTAAAAAAAAGTGACGGCCTTCAGGGTCTTTCAAACAACTTGACATGCTGTCGGTGCACTTGTTCGAGGCTCCGCCGTGAAGCCCATACCTCGGAACACCTGCAACAGCCTATCCTTAAGCCCTAAACCCTAAACCCCAAACCCCAAACCCTTTGAAAACCTAAACCTTCCAAGCCCTGAAACAGCCAAGCAAGGCGAGGAGGGCGTGCCTGCGAGACTAGCCCCAGGCTATATAACGGAGCACCACCACAATTGGGGTTTGGGGGGCCCTATAAAGATCATGAATGTTTTCTGGCTTTATAAGGAGTACATGGGGGATTAAGGGTGAGAACATACAAAACATGTTCAAACCTACCCCTGCAAGCACTCCGGCCCTAAAAGCCCTGTGCAGCTTAGACTTCTTCGTCGCAATGGCCCTTAGGGGTTGAATACCCAAGCCCAAAAAAGGCTA
>CAJNDS010000147.1:0-15000 GCA_905221605.1 Symbiodinium natans
GTATTTCGGGGGAAAGTTGGCGGCCAAGTCAGGAGAACCAGAGCGGCGAAAGCCTGGGACAAAGAGCATAACCCCTGAACCCTGAACCCTAAACCCTAAACCCTAAACCCTAAACCCTCAACCCTCCCCAAACCCCAAACCCCAAACCCCAAACCCCAAACCCCAAACCCCAAACCCCAAACCCCAAACCCCAAACCCCAAACCCCAAACCCTAAACCCTAAACCCTTAGAGCCTCAAGTGCGGCCCAAAGCTGGCCAGGCCTCCACCACAAGACCTGCAGGGAGATCACCTTCCCCATGAACATCCTCGAGAGAGGCCTCCGGCCTTCAACTCGGGTTTAGGGTTTAGGGTTTAGGATTTAGGGTTTAGGATTGGGGGTTTGGGGTTTAGGGTTCCTGGGTTTCGCGTTTCCAAAAAAAAAGCGGGAGAGGCCCTTCTAGGGGTGTACCCTCTGTGGAACCCTTGGAGATGTAGTTTGCCATGCACCCTAGGGGGCAGCAGACGACTTCCTGCCCATCCGAGATGAAGGAATGGGGCTATGCCCTCTGATTACTATGAGTACTATGAGTACTACTCAGCCCATACCAGCCAACAATAAGAAGTTGTTTAGGCAGTGTGGAGGCTCTGGGTGTTCCAAACCCTGAACCCTAAGCCCCTTTATCGTCCCTTGAGGCCCTTCGGATGCCTACCTGTACGAAGCTTTCACCCTCAACTACAAACGCCTAGAACCCTGAGTCTTTAACCCTTGTCTGCTTGGCAGGTGGCAAAAAAAACCCGAAAGTGTCACGACTTCTCTCAAGCGCCCTAAGCCCACCACTCTAAACTCCAAACCCTAAACCCCAGCTGTGCAGGAGGGACAATGCAACCCTAAACCCCAAGCCCCAAGCCCTAAACCCTAAACCCTAAACCCCAAACCCCAGACCCCAAACCCTAAACCCCAAACCCTAAACCCCAAACCCTAAACCCTAAACCCCAAACCCCCAACCCTGTGAGGCCTTTCCATCAACATCTTAGAGGCCACGGCCAGCCACGAGTTGGACAGGCCAGGGGGGCCCAGGAGGGGGAAAGCTGGCTTTGCCTTAAACCCTAAAGCCTACACCCTAAACCCTAAACCCTAAACCCGAAACCCTATACCCTAAACCCTAAACCCGAAACCCTAAGAAGGTCCAAAGGTGTAGAGCTGCCCCCCAAAAGGACGCGGATTCTGAACAGCATCGCCGACCCCTCTGCGTGCATCGACAAGCTCTCAGAGGAACCTCCCGAGGAGCAGTGAGTTCCGGGGGTGTTTAGAAGAGGGCTTCCCTTAAACCCCAAATCCCAAACCCTAAACCCCAAACCTCAAGCCCCGAACCTCGAACCTCAAACCTCAGATTCCTAAACCTTGCAGCAGGAGCTTGTTCTTGCGGACAGGAACGTTGGGGAAGTTCGCCGGGTTGTTTGGGGTTTTGAAGGGCTTTGGACAGGACCACATCAAGTACTCGAACGTGAACAACGCGCTGTCCGCCCAGATCCTTGGCCTGCCAGGAGGGACAAGCTCGAAAACCCCCCAGCCTTCGGAGCCCAAACCCTGCAGCAACCCTAAACCCCAAAGGCCCAAAGATGAATCCCCCGATGCTGAGCCTTAAACCCTAAACCCTCAACCCCAAAACCTAAACCCCTGAAGCCTTTAAGCTCCAGACCGTGAGACCCGAAACCCAAATTTTGCCCCTGCTTGAAGCTTTATGTGGGTGGCGACCCCTGTGCTTTCGATATAAAGGACAGAAGCAATTAAAGATCCAGGCCTCAAGTAAACAAGTTGCTTGGCAACGCTAAACTGACCTTAAACCCCAAACCCCAAACCCCAAACCCCAAACCCTAAATCCCAAATCTAAACCCTAAACCTCAAACCCTAAACCCCAAACCCTAAACCCCAAGAGCCCTAATTGCTCAAGAACCCCCCCAAAAAACTAAACATATTCTTCCTTACGAAGGGCAATACAGGGATTGCAATTTTTCATTCTTTTGGGGTTCTTAAGCAGATAGTAGTTAAGCCTCCGCTCAGGTTCGCCCTCGCCGGGTGGTGCAACTCCATCCTCCACAGCTGGGGAGCCTCGGCTCGACCTTGTGTGGCCCTTCTTTTGTTGGGAGTCGCTCCGGGTGCCTTCGACAAGTCCTGAACCCTAAACCCTAAACCCTAAACCCTAAACCCTAAACCCTAAACCCTAAACCCTAAACCCTAAACCCTAAACCCTAAACCCTAAACCCTAAACCCGAAACCCTAAACCCTATACCCCAAAGCCTAAACCCTAATCCCCAAACCCTAAACCCTAAACCCTAAACCCGAAACCCGAAACCCTGAACCCGAGGTCAGGAGAAGCTTGCCCGCGCCCTCCTGGCCGATACGTCCCGGCAGACGGTCCAGCTCTCCTTCACTGGGGTGCTGCTGTTCACCAACCAGGAGCAACCCTAAACCCTAAACCCTAAACCCTAAACCCTAAACCCTAAACCCTAAACCCTAAACCCTAAACCCTAAACCCTAAACCCTAAACCCTAAACCCCAAACCCTAAACCCTAAACCCTAAACCCTAACCCTGAACCCCCGAACCCTAGGTTCTAAATCAGGCCAACACTTTTCATGGGCATCGTTTGTTTTTGCTGTTATTGTGTTCTTCCCATTGTTAGTATTTTGTTATGGTTGCTACTCGCAGTATTGTTGGCCTTCTTTTTGTTTCGTTGCTATTTTTGTTGTTATGATAGTTCTTACATATGATGGCTAGTCGTCAAATCAATTTGTCATCACAACTATTATTGCCACGTGCTGTGCTACGACGACGACTGCTACCAATAGCATTTCTTGCTCTGTCATTGTTGGTTTTGGTTCAAGAACAGCTTTGAAACCATTAGAAGTCCCGATTTTTGCCTGGCGGACACAGAATCCTCGCTTGACTCGTCTCAGATGTGAGCCCTGAGAGGTTTGAGGGTTCAGGGTTTAGGGTCTAGGGTTTAGGGGGTTCACCAAGCCCCCGGATGGAGAAAGGGGTTCAGTTTTGAAGGTCCGCGGCTCGGACTCGGAACGCCAAGCAAACTGCACAGATGGAGAACTCTCAGCTGAAAGTGCATCCTAAACCCCAGACCCTAAACCCAGAACCTTGCCTGCTTCGTGCGGGAGTGATCGTCGAAACCCAGCTCTTTTCAAACCCAAAATCATTTTGTGCTGATGCCTTATTGCAGCCATCATCGCCATCACCCCACCCCTACACCCTAAGCCCTAAGCCCTTAGCCTCAACCCTAAGCCCAACCACCCCTAAACCCCGAAACCCCTAAGCCCCTAAGCCCCTAAATCCCTCTCTCCCCCCAAAACCCCTAAACCCTAAACCCTAAACCTCAACCCCTGAACCCTTGAAGACCCCTAAGCCCTGTCTGGGGCAGGATCTCCTGACGTTGGTGTCCCACCTTCCGATCGGCCTGCGGGTGCTGCGCTTGGTCACTTGGAGCTAGGAAGAGGAGGTTTTTTTTTTCGACTTGAGTGAGCCCTAAACCCAAAACCCTAAACGCTAAACCCTAAACCCTAAACCCTAAACCCCAAACCGTAAACCCTCAACCCTAAACCCTCAACCCTCAACCCTAAACCCTAAACCCTAACCCCTGAACCCTTAAACCCTTAAACCCTCAGCCCTTAACACCTAGGCCTTGTACCAAATCCAGGACCCAAAAAACCCTAGGGCTTGGTCATGCTCAACTTCAGCCTTTAACCACCTGACTTCCCCTTCCCCTAAAACCTAGGGCCCTCATTCCTCTTTGTTGTTTTTTCTTAAGCCACAAGGGGCACCCCTAAACCCTAAACCCTAAACCCGAAACCCGAAACCCTAAACCCTAAACCCTAAACCCTAAACCCTAAACCCTAAACCCTAAGCCCTAAGCCCTAAACCCTACACCGGAAAACCCTGTTTAAATTCCTGGGGATCTGTTGGGTCTTGAAACTGTCCCAGCTGAGTTTGGGCCTCAGCGCTCAGGACCTGGGCTTCACGGGGCTTGATCACCTGGATGACTTGGAGCAGCCGTGCCTCTGAAAGAGTCGGAGGGCCCCTAGGGGTTCGGGGCTTTTTGGGGTTTAGGGTTTAGGGTTTAGGGTTTGGGGCCTAGGGTATTGGGGTTTTAAGGTGGGGGAATACCTTAAACCCGAAGCCCTAAACCCAAACCCTCCAGCGAGTTTCGAGATGCGTGTGTCGCACAAGACTCGCCCCCAAGTGCTGGATTTTGGGGTCCGTGCAGTCTTTTTGGGCTTCATGTGGTTTTTAGGGTTTAGGGGTGTGTCCCGACATTGCCTTTGCAGGCTCTCGGAGCGCACGTCCCTACTGCATCTGGAGTTACTTGGCGCCAGTTCAAGTCCCTAAACCCTAAACCCTAAACCCTAAACCCTAAACCCTAAACCCTAAACCCTAAACCCTAAACCCTAAACCCTAAACCCTAAACCCTAAACCCTAAACCCTAAACCCCAAACGGTTGAAATGGGAGGCCTGTTCTCATTCTAGGTTTGCTTCCGGGCACCTCGCCGCGAGGAATTCTAAACACCTGGCTGAGGTGGGATTACTGGGTTTACTTGGAGGTTCGTGGTACTTAAATAAACCAAATATAAGGGTTTAGGGTTTCGGGTTTAGGGTTTAGCCCCTCTGTGCGTTAAGACCTTCCTCGAGGAGAATGGTACTGGTGGTCCGTGGGGGGGCAGGGGGCCCTGGACCCTAGACCCTAGATCTTAAACCCTAAACCCTAAACCCTAAACCCTCAACCCTCCCCAAACCCGAAACCCCAAACCCCAAACCCTAAACCCTAAACCCTAAACCCTAAACCCTAAACCCTAAACCCTAAACCCTAAACCCTAAACCTAAACCCTAAATCCTAAACCGCAAAATACTTGAAAATACTTGAAATAGAAAGCCACCCGACTTTCTATTTTAACCTGGGAGGTCTGAAGCCCTAGGCTCTGAACCCTGGTAGCCCGAAACCCCAAGGGCTCTCCAAGCTTCTGGGTGTCCAAAAGAAGGGTTTGGGGTTTAGGGTTTAGGGGTTTAGGGTTTAGGGTTTAGTTTTTAGGGTTTAGGGGCCAACTTTGGTTGAGGTCTGTGTTCATGAAGGGAGACCCCCAAGGAAACTCATACCCTAAGCCCCCAAAACCCTTAAAACCCTAAACCCTAAACCCGAAACCGGAAACCCTAAACCCTAAACCCTAAACCCTAAAACGCTCCGCCAAATGAAGCTGAGGCTCCGCTTCCCCGGCTGCCGCACCCTCCGCAACCTCCGCGGCCTGGGCGCGGCCCTGAAGGCGCCTACTTGTAGGGTTTCGGGTTTTTGGGTTTGGGGTTTAGGGTTTAGGGTTAAGGGTTAAGGGTTTAAGGTTTTTAGGGTTTGGGGGTGAGGGTTTAGGGTATTTAGGGTTTAGGGTTAAGGGTTTAGGGTTACAAGGGGGCGCTTACAGGGCTTTTGAAGGGTTTGGTAGGGGAGGTTTTAGGCGGGCTTTGTGATATTTTTGTTGATTGTCGGGCTTCGTGATTTTTTTGGCGGGTTTGGGACAGCAAGGTTTTTGGAAGAAACTTTGCGCACGGCTTGTGGGGCTTTTTGGGGCTGTTTTACGGGGGGCTTTTCGTTGTTTGAATTCAAGTCGGGGTTGCTTCAGGATTTTAGGGTTTAGGGTTTAGGGTTTAGGGTTTCAGGGTTCAGGGTTCAGGGTCACTATGCTCGCATGCGCTATCCGTTCTGGGTGTTTGAAATTAGCATGACCGAGACTCTGTATGAGTGTTATCCTGGTGTCGTGGGGCTGGCAAGTCGAGCCCTGGAGGAATATCATCAGGTCTGGAGTGTCTCTGTTGTATCAGATGAGCACATTGAGAGAGTTCGAGAGATTTCATAGCTTTTCGGGCGTTCAGGATTTCACAGCTTTCAGAAGCGTTCTGCTGCTAAGCAGATTTGCCTGGCATCAAAGAGTCCCCAGCTGCAAAAAAGGGTTCAGGGTTCAGGGTTCAGGGTTTAGGGTTTCTGGCGATTTTGGGGTTGTGGGCTTGCTTCCTAGGCTTTATGGGTGGCTTGGAGGGCTTGAAGGGGGCTTGAGGGGTTTGGCTTTTCAGGGGTTTAGGGGGGCTTTAAGGGCTTTGGGGCTTTAAGGGCTGCGTTGTTTTTTGAAAGCGTTTTTAAGAGACTCGTATATTACCTATTTAACCGTTACAAAGCCACAGCATTTATTTTCGGATTTTGGGGGATTGTGTTTTGAGGCAACCCTAAACCCTAACCCTAAACCCTAAACCTAACCCTGAGACCCTAAACCCTAAACCCTAAACCCTAAACCCTAAACCCTAAACCCTAAACCCTAAACCCTAAACCCTAAACCCTAAACCCTAAACCCTAAACCCTAAACCCTAAACCCTAAACCCCAAACCAGCCAGGGTTTTGGGGGGGTGTGGGGTTTTTAGGCGTGTGTGGGTCTGGGCGCATGTGAGGTGATGCCCCAGCTCCGCTTTTTGCACCTCTGGCTCTCCAAGCTGCCGAGCCTCCAGGTGGGTTTTGGGGTTTTTGGGTTAAGGTTTAGGGTTTAGGGTTTAGGGTTTAGGGTTTAGGGTTTAGCGTTTAGGGTTTAGGGTTTAGGGTTTGGGGTTTAGGGTTTAGGGTGTAGGGTGTAGGGTTTAGGGTTTAGGGTTTAGGGTGCGTTTAGGGTCCAGGGGCCTCCTCCCCAAGACCGGATGCAACAAAGGGCGCCTTTCGGGGCGGCTGTTCTACGGGGGGGGGGCCAACCTGGAGAGAGAGAGAGAGAGCTTAGGGTTCAGGGGAAAGGCTTCAGATACCCTCCATCCATCTGCTCGCCTCCCCAGGACATTTCTGGCCTGGACGATGTGTCTTGGAAGGAGAAACGCTAAAGCCTCTGCGTGGGCAGTTCTTTCCATGATGATCTCCCTAAACCCGAAACCCTAAACCCTAAACCCTAAATCCTAAATCCTAAATCCTACGCCCTGAAGCCTTAGCGACGAAACCCGAAACCCTCTAATTTTGCGACTCCGGTCTGCCAGAAACCCTACATCCCGAGCTAAACCCTAAACCCTAAACCCTAAACCCTAAACCCTAAACCCTAAACCCTAAACCCTAAACCCTAAACCCTAAACCCTAAACCCTAAACCCTAAACCCTAAACCCTAAACCCTAAACCCTAAGCCCTAAGCCCTAAGCCCTAAGCCCTAAGCCCTAAACCCCAAACACAAAAAAAGACCCTAAACCCTAAACCCTAAAGCCTAGACCCCACGGTGTCCGAGGCCTTGCCACGACTGACATCCTTGGAGGCAGATGGGGTGGAACACACTCTTGGGGGGTATCTTGGGGTTTTCACGACTTGTGCAAGTTAGGTTTTAGAGAGAGGGTTTAGGGTTTAGGGTTTAGGGTGCATAGGGCGCTTCAGGTCGAAGGCCACACAATTGCGGAGTTCAGGGCTGAAGGATTCTCTGCCTGCTGCAGGGCCTCGTGCTCAACGTGGCACGCTGCCCCATGGTGCCGCCAGAGGACAAGAAGGTTGCCCTAAGCCTTGAACCCTTTAGGGGGTATTCCCCTATCTAACCCCCATGTATACCTTACATAGTCCCTAAATACCGAAGAAGCCCCCACTAACCGCTAAACGACCCCGAAGGTCCCTTAGCTTGGTCCCTCCTTTAGTCCCTTGAAACCCTGAAGCCCAAAATCCCCTCAACCCTGGACCCCCAAATCAGAGTCCTGAGCCCTGCGACCACAATCCTGACCGCAATACCAGAAAACCGTGAGTCGTCGTCCCCAACTAGCCGCGAAGCCTCAGGCCTTGAGCCTAAAGCCCGAAAGCCTTTTAAGCCCCAAACCCTAAACCCCAAACCCCAAACCCCAAACCCCAAACCCCAAACCCCAAACCCCAAACCCTAAGCCCTAAGCCCTAAACCCTAAACCCTAAACCCTAAGCCCTAACCCTAAGCTTTTCTTCTCCCAAAATCAGCAGAATCAGAAACTTAAACAGCATGCCAGGCTCTCAGTCGCAGCGTGCGCCGCCTTCGCTACGCCCGACGCTGCGTCTTGGAGTTCCTGGGCCGACATGAGGGAGGGTTTAGGGTTTAGGGTTTAGGGTTTAGGGTTTGGGGTTTAGGGTTTAGGGTTTAGGGTTTAGGGGTTTAGGGGTTTAGGGTTTGGGTGCAAACAGGGTTTACAGGCTTGGGCTTGCTATGGGATTTCAAGAACTGAGGTTACCCTACGCCCTAAACCCGAAAACCCGAAACCCGAAACCCTGAACCCTAAACCCTAAAACCCTAAACCCTAAACCCTAAACCCTCTACCCCCAAGCACCTCAGGAGCTGGGTGAACATCTCCGGCAGCGAGGAAGTGACCCGGCTGCGAGCTTGAGAGAGGGGTTGCAGCCTCTGGCCTTGAAGGGCTTGGAGCTACCATAGCTACCCTAAACCCTAAACCCTAAACCCTAAACCCTAAACCCTAAACCCTAAACCCTAAACCCTAAACCCTAAACCCTAAACCCTAAACCCTAAACCCTAAACGCTAAACCCTAAACCCTAAACCCCCTCCACCCTGTACAACTCCAAGCTGGCCTGCAGCCCTAAACCCGAAACCCTAAACCCTTAACCCGAAACTCTAAGCCTAAACCCTCAACGCTGGCAACCCAGGATGCTTGCCTTTCCGGCCCCTTCAAGCACTGCGGTGAGCTGCTGGCGAAGTGTAGCGACCCTTGGCCTCGTCGTAGTGCATAGGATTTAGGGTTTCAGAGCCCTCAGCCCTGTCGGCTTCAGCCCCTATCCGGGATCCCTTTGTAAGGGGTTGATGGGTTAGGGCTCCCGGTGCCCCATCAGAAGCCCGATGCACTTTGATGCTCTTGATGAAAGGGTAGGGCTTTCATGACAAGCCTGGTGCAAAAGGTGGGGGGGGGTTCATGATTATCAATGGGGGGGGGGGGGGGGGGGGAGGTACGCTTGTGTGGGGTGGCGGGCGCGGCTTAGGTGCGCAGAGCCCAAGTGGCCTCGCCCCGTTTTCTGCTGAGGCTTGCTCGTCTTTGCCTTGAACCCCTAAAGGCTTCCCCTTAATATACTCCTTCTACTGTGGCCCTTACACTGCCTTAAGGGTCTCAAAAAAGGGTCCCCAAAACCCAAGGGTACAACCTCAAGGGCCGCAAGGTTGAGTCCCTGGATATTTCTTCCTTATGAGCGTAGGTACAGCAATCGCAAGCTTGGGGGACGTGTCAAAGGAAGGGGTTTGGGGGTATGGTTTCGGGCCGGGCAGCCAGATTTAGGGCAAACATCGCCCCGGCACATGACACCCTGCACAAGCCCGAACATGCCAGGGGGCACGGTCAGGGAAGGGCAAGGTGGGAGAGAGCGGGAGGGAGGGAGGGCTTGAGTTTAGGGTTTAGGGTTAAGGGTTGCGGGGCTAGGTAAAGAAATTCAGAAGCACAAAGGAAGGATGAAAACACAGCAATGCCGACAGCTTTTTTCCCAAATATCTAGCTACGATGTTGCGGTAGGCGAGTAGCATGCAGGACTTAGGATGTTCCCCCTTATGCGAACAGTCCTTACTAGGGATGATAGTACCCCTATTCGAATCCCCATGAAGGAGCTGCACCCCTAAGAATGGCCCTTAAAAGCCCTAAAACCCTAAAACCCTAAACCCTAAACCCTAAACCCTAAACCCTAAACCCTAAACCCTAAACCCTAAACCCTAAACCCTAAACCCTAAACCCTAAACCCTACAAAGGGCCCTTTTTCAGTACAAGGGGGAACATACCAAAGGTAGGACTTAGCGTTCACTGTCCGACACTCAGGCGGCGCTGCCAGTAGCTGCGTGGTTCCACCGCTGCGAGAGGACGACCAGCGCAGGGGGCCCCGGTGAGTGCAGGGCCCTGAACCCTCTAAACCCGAAACCCTAAACCCTAACCCCTAAACCCTAAACCCTGAACCCTAAACTTTTCCGGTACCATTGGAATGCTAAGCCGCTTAGCCTTTGCGTGAGGGTTTTGGGTTCAAGGGACGGGAGGTGGGTAGCGGAGGGAGGTAGCATGGGGAGGAGGGGGGCAGACAAGCGACACGCCACCATTTTAAGGCTCCCCAATTGAGGGTGCCTCATTCTGGGTCGGGGGTAGTTCCATTTTGGGTCGGGGTAGTTTGGGGTCCCTGGACGTCCGGGGTTTTGGATTAAAGAGGTTTGTTTCTGTTGGTGATACCTCTTTCTGGAGGTCTAGCACCAGTGCCCTGGGCTTTAGCGCCCTCCCTGAGCCATAACCCCGCCTCCTTCGGCTTGCCGCGAAAAAGTGAAGCCTAGACCCCAAAAAACCCCAAACCCTGAAGCCCTCCAAACCTTCAAACCTTCAAACCTTCAAACCTTCAAAACCTTCAAAGCCCTCAAGCCCTCAAACCCTCAAGCCCTCAAGCCCTCAAACCCTAAACCCTAGACCCCTAAACCCTTTCTCACTTCTAGAAAGCCCTAAAAACACCCTAAAACCCCCTGAACCCCTAAACGCTTCAGACCTTCAGAACCTTGAAACCCTCAAAGCCCTGGCCTCTCGTTCTTCGTGGGCTTCGGCGGGCTCAAGCTTTGTGGTGCTTTACTTAGGGTTTAGGGTTTAGGGTTTAGGGTTTAGGGTTTAGGGTTTAGGGTTTAGGGTTTAGGGTTTAGGGTTTAGGGTTTAGGGTTTAGGGTTTAGGGTTTAGGGTCTGTAACTTTACATCTTTAGCCTTTTTGGGTTTATTGGGTTTCTTAATAAGGCAGCTAAAGGCTTAATTCTTTGCTACCATCCTAAGTGCAGCCAAGCCAAGGTTCCCTCTGCTAGCTCGGCATCTCCCTCGCCAGTTTTGCTGGGCAGGTGGGGGGGCACCCGCCGCGTGGGTAGAGTTTCGGGGTTTGGGGTTTGGGGTTTAGGGTTTCGGGTTTAGGGTTTGGGGTTTGGGGTTTAGGGTTTCGGGTTTAGGGTTTCGGGTTTCGGGTTTGGGGTTCAGGGGTTTTCCAAATTAGGGTTCCTTTTTGGGGGGTCTTCTTTGTAAACGAGGACCCAAGAAGGGGCCTTAGTTTAGAGAACTAGCCATGTGGAGTGGCCATCGTTCCCCGTATGGTCTGGGTTCAGTGTAAGAAGGGCTCTTCATGCATTTTTCCTTGCAGCTTCCCTGCCGCTTCAGGGTCGCAGCAGCACAGCTGCGCATGCTTTTTTGTCCTTGGCAGCACACACCCTAAACCCTAAACCCTAAACCCTAAACCCTAAACCCTAAACCCTAAACCCTAAACCCTAAACCCTAAACCCTAAACCCTAAACCCTAAACCCTAAAGCCTAAAGCCTAAAGCCTAAAGCCTAAAGCCTAAAGCCTAAAGCCTAAAGCCTAAAGCCTAAAGCCTAAAGCCTAAAAGCCTAAAGCCTAAAGCCTAAAGCCTAAAGCCTAAAGCCTAAAGCCTAAAGCCTAAAGCCTAAAGCCTAAAGCCTAAAGCCTAAAGCTTAAAGCCTAAAGCCTAAAGCCTAAAGCCTAAAGCCTAAAGCCTAAAGCCTAAAGCCTAAAGCCTAAAGCCTAAGCCTAAAGCCTAAAGCCTAAAGCCTAAATCCACAAGCCTAGAGCCTAGAGCCTAGAGCCTAAACCCTAAACCCTAAAACCTAAACCCTAAACCCTAAACCCTAAACAGCCTCACGGCCCTCCAGCAGCCGTTTCGGATCTTAACTTCCCAGAGCTGTGCGAGGCCGGGTGCCCCCAAGAGCCAAACCCGAGGCAGTGGCAACAAGTTCACAGCCCCCTAAACCCTAAACCCTAAACCCTAAACCCTAAACCCTAAACCCTAAACCCTAAACCCTAAACCCTAAACCCTAAAACCCTAAACCCTAAAACCCGAAACCCTAAACCCTAAGCCCTAAGCCCTCAGCCCTGAGCCCTAAATCCTAAGCCCTAAACCCTCAACCCTCAACCCTAAACATCTCTGAAGCGTTGCAGCTCCCCACCTCCTCACCAAAGCGCGAACAATGGATCAGATTTGCTCCGAAGGAGCCCGGCAAGGACAGAGATGTTCATGCCAGGGCCTTTTACAGTAAGGTTCCCGACCTCGTTTTCCAACAAACATTTCAGCTGGGATTCCGACCTAAGCCCCAAACCCTAAACCCTAAACCCTAAGCCCTAAACCCTAAACCCTAATCCCTAAATCCCTGAGCCCTCAACCCTGACTCCGGCGTGGCAGCTTCCGCCACCCCCCCGAAAGCCCACAAGCCCTCGCCTACCAAGAGCATGGCGCCATGGGCGGCGGGCCCCGGTTGCGAGAGCCTCCCTTATCCCTCAGCGGCGCCCTGGCCCTAAACCCTAAACCCTAAACCCTAAACCCTAAACCCTAAACCCTAAACCCTAAACCCTAAACCCTAAACCCTAAACCCTAAACCCTAAAAACCCGGTGTGGGGGGACCAGGGCTCGAGTTGATTTCAGCAGGTTTTGCCTTGTGAATGGTGGCAGCTCCTATTTTTCTTCTTCTTATTCGCATGATTCTGGCTATTGTCATTAGATTATTATTTCTACTCTTGCCATTGTTACCAGGATAGCCAGTATTACCAGTACTACCATGACTACCAGGGTTTAGGGTTTCGGGTTTCGGGTTTCGGGTTTAGGGTTTAGGGTTTAGAGTTTAGGGCCATTAACACAGCTAGAGCTCTTGCATAAGAGCCCGGGCTTCCCAGAAAAGAGCCAGACCAGGACGCAGAGGGCTGATTCCTTTAGGGTTCAGGGATGGGGTTTAGGGTTTAGGGTTTGGGGTTTAGGGTTTAGGGTTTGGGGTTTAGGGTTTGGGGTTTAGGGTTTGGGGTTTAGGGTTTAGGGTTTAGGGTTTAGGGTTTAGGTTCCCTCATCAGCCCCTTGAGGAAACCAAAAAAGGGGGTGCCCTATTCCTAGGAGCTCCTAGCCTTCTGCGGGCCCAAAGAGCAAGATCACCACAATCAACCCTAAACCCTAAACCCTAAACCCTAAACCTTAAACCCCAAACCCCCCTTATTCCAGGAAAGCTTTCCCCTGAACCACAGAAAAGAAAGTCGGAGAGCCTCGAGGGCCCAAAACCCCCAGGTGCCAAGTGCACAAGTTTAGGGTTTAGGGTTAGGGTTTAGGGTTTAGGGTTAGGGTTTAGGGTTTCGGGTTTAGAGTTTAGGGTTTAGGGTTTATACGGCTCAGGGCTGCAGCACTGCTGAGGAAATGCGCGGCGGGTGTATGGGCGGCTGCTGCAGTCGCGGGACACGGCTGCCGGTAAGAGCTAAACACATGTGCCGGATTCAACCAACAGGGTTTAGGGCTTTCAGGGTTGAGGGTTGAGGGTTTGGGGTTTGGGGTTTGGAGTTCTGCAGCGCAGTCCTGGTTCAAAAAGGGTTTGGATCTGGAAACTAACCTCTTCCTGAATGTTCGAGAATGGACCCTAAACCCTAAAACCAAAACCCTAAACCCTGAACCCTAAACCCTAAACCCTAAACCCTAAACCTGAACCCTCCAATGACGGCCTACTCTGGGACCTGAAGCGCCAAACCCCAGCCTATGTGGCACGGGGGTGATCTGTTACCAATGCCAGAAGCTCTAACCGGCCTCCAAGCCCGAACTCCCTAAACCCGAAACCCCAAACCCTAAACCTTAAACCTTAAATCCTAAATCCTAAC
Organism: Symbiodinium natans; assembly: GCA_905221605.1. Taxonomy (NCBI): domain Eukaryota; class Dinophyceae; order Suessiales; family Symbiodiniaceae; genus Symbiodinium; species Symbiodinium natans. The sequence goes on from CAJNDS010000147.1 coordinate 13,626, forward strand.
ACCCTAAAACCCTAAACCCCAAACCCCAAACCCCCAATCCCTAAACCCTAAACCTCAAACCCCAAACCCTAACCCCGAAACCATTAACCACCCAAAAACACCTCGCAACCCTGGACCCTCCCCGTGGAGAGACGAGGACGCGGAGGGCTCCCGGGCCCTGGATATCCTGGAGGCCACTCGCCACGCCAGGCCCTCGCGTGTTTTGTTTTGAAGGGTTTTAGGGTTAGGGATTTTTTTCGTTTTAATGGGCCTCTTTTGGGTGTATATGGCTTCGGGGTTTGTAGGGTTTAGGGTTACCGTTTTTTGGAGTTATTGTAGGGTTCAAGGGTTGTTTTGGGCTTCGAGTGATGCGGACCATGGTAAAGGAGGGATCCCTCCAAAGCATCCGTGGTCTAGGGTTTAGGGCTTGGGGTTCAGGGTTGAGGGTTAGTTTCCACATTGCAAACAAACATGGGTTCGGGTGCTTTTGTTGTAGGGGTTCGGTGTTTTGGGGTTCGTAGAGTCCTGGCTTGGAAAAGGTGTTCGAAGTTGGAAAAAGAGGTTTCAGGTTTAGTGTTTAGGGTCCGGCCAATGTCCTTCTTCGTTCGCACAGCTGAAGCCCTTAACTAGGATAAGGTTTAGTTTGAAGGTGTAGCGTTTAGGCCTTTAAGGCAAATTGTGTTGGCTGTAAGGTTTTGGGGTTAAGGGCTTCGGGTTTAGGTTTAGGGCTCAGGTTTTCAGGGGCAGATCAGTCATTCAGGCGAGGGGCGTCAAATAATGGGACCCAGCTTTGTAAAGCCCCGGCTCAAGGCCAACACCCCTTCACGCAAAAACCTAACCATATGGAACCCGAATATTTACTCCAAATCCCCAAGCCCGACAAGCCCAAACCCGAAACCCTAAGCCCTTACCTAAACACTTGAACCCGAAATCCGAAACCCTAAACCTTAAATCTGAAAGTGCATAAGCCCCCAAGCCCCCTAGGCCCTTCAACCCTATATAAGCCCCTGAACCCTAAAACCTAAACCCTAAACCCTAAACCCTAAACCCTAAAGCCTAAAGCCTAAACCCTAAACCCTAAACCCTAAACCCTAAACCCTCAACCCAAAGCAGGTTTCAGGTCGACCTGTATACCTACACGGCGGCCATTGCTAGTGTCACTCGGACGTGGGGGCGAGCCTCAGCCCTCAGACCCTGAACCCTACAGATCCTGGGAGGAAACCTCCAGGGTTTCGGGTTTAGGGTTTCGGGTTTGGGGTTTGGGGTTTAGGGTATCAACCCGAAGATGAAGGTGGGCTATCCTTCTTACACCCTGATGTAGCACACGCGTTAAGTTCCTTGAGCCCTCATGCCGCGCCCCTTTTGTTTATGGCGGGGGGGGGGGGGGGGTGTGACC
>CAJNDS010000147.1:17500-25000 GCA_905221605.1 Symbiodinium natans
TCCTTAATTAAGGGGTACTGGGCTCTTTGGGGAAGGGCCTGCAAAGTGTCTCCATACCCGCCATGGGGGCACATGCATACAGGGTTCAGGGTTTGCCTCAAGCTGAAAGAAACTGGGACTCCGGTTGCGAGGTTGGCTCCAGTGCCTCTCCTCGCTGTCGGCCCTGCAGAAATCGCCCCATGAGGGGGCGGACGATGTCCCTTGCAGGAGTTTGGGATGGAAGGTGTTTTCGGTGCTGAAACACTGGGTCGAGGTTTTTGGGGGCCCAGTTCTTGGTTGCATGTTTTTGTGAGGTGGTTGAGGAACGTTTCTTATGGCTTTGGGGGTTAAGAAGTCGGCGCCGTAGCGAGGTTGAGGGCTTATCCAAGGGTACAGGGTACATAGGCGGTAGAAAGAAGGCCCCCCTTTTTAAGGGCCCATACTAAGGGACCAGTTTGGGTCAAAGGTGCCATCGCGGCGCATGCGCAGGCGCAGGTCGGAGCGCAAGATGTCTTTCCTTTCGGAGAAGCCAAGCCCCACCCTAAACCCTAAACCCTAAACCCTAAACCCTAAACCCTAAACCCTAAACCCTAAACCCTAAACCCTAAACCCTAAATTTCTCTGGAGCAAACCTTCTCCCCCTCCCCGCGAGGTCCCGACAGGGCGGCTGCTTTGGGGCTCCCCGGCCCGAGGATCTCGAACTTTTTTGCTGTCTATTTTTTATTATAAGAATAATTAATAATAATAATAATACTAATAAGAATAATACTAATAGCAATAATAATAGTAATAATAATAATAATAAAAATTGTAATAATAAGGGACGGTAGCACAGGTAGCACAGGTATGTGGCCAAAGGGAACAGCATGTAGAGGCATCAGGTTCTCCTTGTTTGCCTTGCGAGCCTTAGAAGCATCACTTGTCGGAAGCTTCTATCCCGCAGGTCCAAGAGAGTCGGCCCGTCGCGTGGCGACAGCCAGGTGCGGTTTAGGGTTTAGGGTTTAGGGTTCAGGGTTTAGGAGGGTTCTGTGAGCTGCCGTTTGCCAGAGCCGCTAAGCCGGAAATCTTGAACCCTCCCTCCCCCAATACAAGCAAACAGCTCTGAAGCCTTGGCCCCCCCGAAATCCCGAGTTTTTGCTTTTAAGGTTGTGGGGCTTCGGGTTTTCAGGGCTTAGGGTTGTGTAAGGTTTAGGGGTTTTAGGGACTGTTGGGACGTTGAATTGCTTTAAATGCACACACACACACACATATATATATATATACAAAACTCTATGTGTATATTTATGTTCATACTATGGTAATTTGGAATTCGGGAGCAGAAACCCAGAAAAGAAAGTTGGAATTCGGGAGCAGAAACCCAGTGAAATCATACCCTCAGCTTCGAGCTTTATGGGTTTCGGGGTTCCTGTGTGCAGGTGTGTGCGGGCCTGCATCTTGGAAGCAGGTCCATTCAGATCCTAACCCTAAATCCATCGAACCCCTTGCCCTAAACCCCGTAGTGTGGCTCTCTCTTACAGTGTGCCCCGCAGTACGTGGCTAGGCAGGTGGCAACCCTAGACCTTGTTCGAATGACAGATGGGGTTTAGGGTTCATGAGCCAATGGGCACTGGAAGTAGAGTTGTATAGGCTGCGCTTCCCTGCCGGAACCCTAATCCCTAATCCCTAAACCCTAAACCCTAGCTATTTTGGCTCAAGCCTTGCCGGCTCAAGATTCTTCTAGACGGCTTTAGATGCATGATGCTGGAGGACTCGCGTGCATGGAAAAAGGGGTGGTTCGTGCCAAATCCCGGATGCCCCAGCACCCGAGGAGGTGGACGAGTCCGATGACCTCGTGCAGGAGGTGGACGAGTCCGAGGACAGCGTGCAGGGGGGGACGAGTCCGAGGACAGTGTGCAGGTGCCTCCCTACGAGGATCCGGGCTTTGTTGCCACGGTGACAAAGCTGCAGGCCATCCGGCGAGCTGCCGTCAGCCGCCGGCAGGCTGCCAAGGGCCAGCGGCAGCTCACCAAAGACCTGCTCATCTCCACCAACACCGCCTGGCAGGCTCGGCGCTTGCGCTGCAAGGCGAAAGCAAAGGCTTTGCGCCTATTGGGACCGGGGGCCGTCTCCGAGGGCCCAACAGTGTCATACTCCGTGTTCCCATCCGAAGCCTTCACAGCCAACATCGCCGCTGCTCGCGAGGACTGAAGGCCACGTACACTGTCGCTGGCTGGGGATTCTTGCAGATCTACCAGAGCCTTGGCTCTGTCCAGAGCCACGTTGCGGCGCTGGCAGCAAAACATAAATGCAGCTGCCCTGCAAGACGCAGGCCGAGCCCATGAGTGCCCCCCACAAAATTGGGCCAAGAGTGCCGGGGCATACTGCTGGATGAGGAAGAGCCGGTGAGGCCGTGAGCCTCGCTGGGATTGCCGTGGGGGCGTGCACACACATACATACACCACAGCATGCAACAGTGCGTGCGGCATGGACTGTCGCCCGCTATCGGGGCTGTGTGCGGCGGTGGCGAACCTCGTGTGGCGCTGGCTGCCTGGGAATTCAGCACCTGCTTTGCAACTGCCGGGACAGACGTTGCTACACCCCCCCCCTCTGTGTGGAGCTCGAGAGAATCTGCTGGCCTGTCAATTTGCGTGCGGCATGCCTATCGGGCTTGGCAGTCGACCCGCCCCGTGCTGAGGCTGCACGACGCTCGACTTCTCTGCATGATTGATAGATGATAGATGGGGCCAGAGGATTCGCTGCGTGGTTGGTGAAGCCCGGCCTGGCCCATTTTGGGCGGGCAACAAGAGCGAGTTGCATTTTGCGTGACAGGGCGAGCCAGAGACGTGTCGGCGCATGTGATGCGAATTCTCTGCATGGATGGTGGCCCCGGGGGGGCCTGGAACTGCATGACTGCACGGCTACTGAATTCACTGCATCGCTGAGAGAACTCAAAAACGAGTTGACATGAACGGCTACGTGCCCCGAGTATCGACGTGCCCGACGGCCTGTGACAGAGATACTGAGTGGGCAATTGAGCCTACGTGCTGAACCATGACCGAGGACGGAAAGGCTCCATGGTTGTTGACGGGTGTATACTGTTATTTAGCCTGCTTCGGGAGCTGTGCATGGTATGGGCCCTTTAGTGTAGACAGCGCTCCGTGCTTCCAATGCGCAGCAGGGATTTCGACGCTGCTTGGCTTCGGTAGCCCGATTTGTCTGCTGGGTGTATATTGTTGAGAATTCTGCTTCCAGGGCTATGGAAGCTATATCGCAAGTTTGTTGTCACTTCCAATGTGTGGTGGCTGATCAGTCTGAGCCTTTCTAGCTGTTTCCAATGCGTTGCAGTTGACCTCTAGTTTGGATTCGACCGGAGCCTTGCCAGCACTTGCGCCAGTGTGAGAGTCGAAACCCTCAACCCCACCCCTTAAAACCTTAAACCCTAAACCCTAAACCCTAAGCCCTAAACCCTAAACCCTAAACCCTACACACTAAACCCTAAGCTGCCTTAAGAGGTATCCAAGAGCTAGGTTGAGGGTTTAGGGTTCAGGGTTTTGGGGTTTTGGGGTGTAGGGGTTTAGGGTTTTAGGGTTGAGGGTCTTCGGGCGTGTAGGATTGTAGGGTTAAGGCTAAGGGTTTTAGGGTTGAGGGTCTTGGGGTGTGTAGGGTTGAGGGTTTTGAAGATTTGGCCAGGGTTCAGGGTCTTGGGTGTGTTTAGAGTTTAGGGTTGCGCAGGGTTTAGGGTTTAGAGGGTTTTGGTTCTTGTTGTTTCAGGTTTCTTAGGGATGTAGGGCCTTGTAAGTCTTAGGGTGGTCATTTGCCTCCCTAAAAGGCTTCTGAATGGGTTGAAGAGGGTAGATAAGGGGTATACAAGGGGGCTCCCCTTTTAAGGGCCCATATTCAGGGACCATATAGCTAACCTCAGGATAAGGGATGTACAAGGGTTTGGGTTTGAGGAGACTCCGGGTTGGCGGGAGTACGGCTGCTCTTCTTCAACCCAAGGCTCGTAGGGTTTAGGGGTTTAGGGGTTTAGGGTTTAGGGTTTGGGGTTTGGGGTTTGGGGTTTGGGGTTTAGGGTTTGGGGTTTGGGGTTTGGGGTTTGGGGTTTAGGGTTTGGGGTTTGGGGTTTGGGGTTTGGGGTTTAGGGTTTAGGTTGTATGGGAAGCACCGGAACTCGAAGCCCTGCAGCCCCTCTACCCTAAGCCTCCGGCCCTGCTTCGAAGTCCCTTAGGAACACTCAACCCTAAACCCTAACCCCCAAACCCTAAACCCTAAACCCTAAACCCTAAACCCTAAGCCCTCAACCCTAAACCCCAAAAGCCTTGAGCCGAAAGCGCCACACCCAGGCTACTTGTGCATGAAGTGGCAGGCGGCACTCGACCTGGTCCCGCAGGCGTTCCAGGGATGTAAACGGGCGTCGGGTTGGGAGTCAGGCTGAAGAGGGCTCAGGGGTTAAGCGTTGGGGTTCAGGGTTTAGGGTTTAGGGTTTCGGGTTTAGGGTTTAGGGTTTAGGGCTAGGATCAAGGAAGACGGGTTTAGGATTTGGGCTTTGGGGGGCTCTTCAAGCCTGAGGTTGAGGGGCGCCCAAAACCCTAGGCTCTGCACCTGTGGGCCTGTATGCCCTTCGAAGCGCATAGCTTTCGGAAGGTCCTTGGCGTGCCAGCCAGCGAAAAACAGCATTGGATTTAGGGTTTAGGGTTTAGGGTTTAACAACCTCACGGGCAAGCTACCACGGGAGCCCTGAAGCAAAAAAGGGTTTAGGGTTTAGGGTTTTGGGTTTAGCGTGCCGAGGGCTTGAAGCTTGAGCCGTCCCCCCATGCTTGGGTTTCAGGGTTTCAGGCTTGCAGGGTTGTAGAAGGTCCACGTCCTTAGGATGTTGGCTCACGCGCAGACCGTGAACCCAAACCTGTCTCCCATTAGATCCCTAACCCTAAAGCCTAAACCTTAAACCCTAAACCCCAAACCCTAAACACTAAACCCTGAACCCTGAACCCTAAACCCTAAACCCTAAACCCTAAAACCTAAACCCTAAACCCCAAACCCTATAAAACGCTCAGACTCATGTGTGTAGACTTGGATTGAGATGCCAGGCCGGCCCCATGAACGTCCACAGGCCACGGCTGCAACCTCCCAAGACTTAAGCTCTAAGCTAGGTTTAGGGTTTAGGGTTTAGGGTTTAGGGTTTAGGGTTTAGGGTTTAGGGTTTAGGGTTTAGGGTTTAGGGTTTAGGGTTTACGGTTTAGGGTTTAGGGTTTAGGGTTTAGGGTTCAGGGTTTAGGGTTTAGGGTTTAGGGTTGAGGCCCTCAAGCTGAGAGGGTCCCTTGTGTTTTTCTTCCCCAGTACAGGTGTATTAGAATAAAAGGGCGTGTTTACTATTTGGGGGTAGGGCGGGGGGTTAAATTTGAGGGGGAGGGGTTTATAAAGTCAGGCGAGGGGTTTAGGGGTTGAGAGGGTTCAGGGTGTAGGTCGCTTTAGGGCTTAGAGTTTGGGGGTGGGGAGGGGTGGGGAGGGGTGGGGTGGGGTGGGTGCAGCAATTTCACGCGCGGACTTTATATGACAAGCGCCACAAAAATGGCTTCAGATACCTTAAAGCCCTAAACCCCACACCTAGACCCGAAACCCAACCCTAAACCCTAAACCTCAAACCCCAAACCCCAAACCCCAAACCCTAAACCCGAAACCCTAAACCCTAAACCCTTAAAGCCCTCTGAGAGGAGGAGCCTCCCGCGGTTCAAGCTGATGATCTCCATGCTGGGCTCCACCTACGACGCCTTTGGGGGCAGCTTCCTGGAGCAGGTTCGACTTAGAGGGGATTTAGGGGGCTTTAAGGGGTTTAGGGTTTAGGCTTTAGGGTTTAGGGTTTAGGGGCTTTTGGACTTTAGGGCTTTTAGGGCTTTTAGGGCTTTTAGGGCTTTTAGGGCTTTTGGGGCTTTTAGGGCTTTTAGGGCTTTTCGGGCTTTGAGGGCTTTTGGGGGCTTTTGGGGGCTTTTGGCGGCTTGAGTGGGGGCTTTAGGGAACTGATTGGGCTAACGCGGAGGATGGTTCTGGTGGTTTTTTTGAGGGTTTACAAGTAGCAGATGGAAGTTTGGATTCTCTTTGGCCGTTTTCGTATGTCTAAGCGAAGTTGCAGGGTCCTTTCATGTGGTCCCGTAGATTCTTCAAAAGGTTCTGAAGTAAGGGCCCTGTTTTTCTTGGGTCTTTGTGGGGTATATAAGGGGTATACCCAAAGAGTAAGGGCTCCCCTTCCACGGGCCTCTTCTCCCATGGTCCACCCCCGGATTCGGAACCCCCCGGATGCTCAAAACGTTTCTTCAAAAGGGTTCGGCTTAAAAGGTAAAAGGGTTTAGGACTATAGGTATAGGGTTTAGCCTTAGCATTTAGGGTTTAGGGTGTAGGGCACGGCTCAAAAAAAGGTTGAAGGATGGTTTAGGTTTTTGAGCATTTGCACGTCCGTTGAGTCTTGGGGAAGACAGTGAAGAGCCCTTCAGCAAGGTGCCAAGTGTCTCAAGTTCTGCGTTTTTGGGGATCCGTGCTGCAGGGTTCAGTAGCGGTACCTGTAATGCCTACAATTTGCTGAAGAACCCCTCACAAAGTAGAAATCATATTCCTTATAAGGGCAATATAGGGGTTTTTGTTATGTGTTTTTTTTGGGGTTCTTAAGCAAATAGTAGATGCCCTCCCCTAAACCCTCAACCCTAAAGCCCTCCCTGCTAAGAGCTAGCAAGCAAAGCGGCCGCGCAGTCGGTGAGCAGCCTCTACCAGGACGGTTTCGTGCGGGTCTTGTGTCTCCCTGGCTGGGCCCGCTTACCCTGTAATCATACATGCTGCGCCCTACGCCCCTAAACCCTAAATCCTAAATCCTAAACCCTAAGCCCTAAGCTCTAAACCCTAAACCCCAAACCGAGAAAACCCCAAACCCTAAACCTGAAGCTCCACCACCAGCCCGAAGAACTCAAACCCTACATGCCTACATCCTACCTCGTGCCTGCCCCCGACCCCTTCCGTAGAGCATGTCCCAAGGGATCGCAACAGTACTCGCACTTCGTGGACAGAAAGCATGCTTGGGTCCCGAAGTGAAAGGAGTTCCCCAAACCCAAACCCCAAACCCCAAACCCCAAGCCCCCAGCCCCCAAGCCCCAAGCCCCAAGCCCCAAGCCCCAAGCCCCAAACCATAAACGCTAAACCCTAAAGGAGAGAATGATGACCTGGGCACAAGCCGTGGCTGCAATGCGCGCGTTCCGGGAGAGCGCTGAGCGACCGAGTCGGATTTGTAGCCCGGCTACCTCGCATGTTTCACGAAGCCGGAAGCCTTAAACCCTAAACCCTAAACCCCAAACCCTAACCCCTGAACCCTACAATCCTACACCCTAAACCCCGAAAATGTTCAAAAGGGATTCAGGGTTGCGGGTTTCAGGGCTTTCGGGTTTTAGGGTTTCACGGCAACCTCAAACTTTAAACAATCAGGGGAGTAGGGTTTAGGGTTTAGGGTTTAGGGTTTAGGGTTTAGGGTTTAGGGTTTAGGGTTGAGGGTTCTTCAAGCACCAC
>CAJNDS010000147.1:30000-37500 GCA_905221605.1 Symbiodinium natans
TGTCACTATCTGTCTTCCCGACGCGCTAAGCCCACATAGTCTAGCAGCCGCCAAGAGGCCCTCGGCTGCCGGGTTCGGAGAGCTACAGAGAGCTTTTGCTCCCGAGGCGGTCCGTGATCCACGTGTCGCAAGCTGCACTCCTCGACGCGGCATTGTCCGCCACCGCGCGTATTGCCTTGGCGACGAAGGCTTTCCTTCACAAGCGCTCAGGGTGTCGGTTTTTGGGGTTTAGGGCTTAGGGATGAGGGCTTGGTTTGGGAAGCAGGGTTTAGTTTTGAAGGTTTGTAGGGTAGCGTGTGCGTGGGCACACGAACATTTCCTGAGCAAGCGAACGGACACACATGAAGGAAGATGAAACTATATCATTGACTTACCATTGAATACCATCCGCATGCGTGGCGTGCTTAACTCATTAAAGTTGTTCTCAGGAAGCCCTAGCAGCCCCAAGCCCCAAGCCCTGAATCCTAACATGAGGTTCTTCAGGTGGACCCTCAACCCTGAGCCCTGAAACATCTTCAGGTGAGGGGTTTGAGTTTAACCAGATCGCTTGGGCTCCCCCCATTTGCAAACACACCACTGCTGGCATCATGGGCGTGCAAGGGATTCAGAGCTTTCAAGCAACGGGTGGGGGGGGGGGGGGGGAGGGGTGGAACAGGATCGCGTGGTTCAAGGGACAAAAGGCGGGACTCGTACAAGGGACCCTATGAGTTAATCGGGGGTTGTTTGGGGGCTACTTAGGTAAGTATATATATATATATATATGTATAGGGACTTTTGCCTTAAAAGGGGTTATCTAGGGCAAGAAGATTACGGGTCCCTTCTAGGGTCAGTGGCTTAAACACCAGCGGGCCCTTATAATCCCTATGAAGGACTGTTCGGTTAAGGGGGGGACATCCCAAGGGTGAGAGTTTAATTCGGTTTCAGGGCTTAGGGTTTAGGGTTCACTAAGCCCTTAAACTCCCCTGAACCGGACATCTCCCATACCCAATAGCTCCCAACAACTGCCCCCCTGTAACCGCCCAGACCCCCCCAAACCCTAAATCGGATGATGTGGGGTGGTGGTTTATCCTGGGAGCATGAGCCTGGGGAAAGGGATGAGGAACACTTTGTGGGAAGGGAACTGAGTCCAGAATGTGAGCGTATGTCGTGGGGGATACATCGGGGCCCTTCCCATCTCTTCCCTGTAATATCGTAAATTTGGGCTGTGGAGTGCCTTGTGCAGAGCATTCTCTCCGCAGTTGCCCCGTGGAGCATGGCTAGACGGGTAGCGCCAAAGAACCCTAAACCCTAACCGTACCCTAGACCCCTAAACCCTAAACCCTAAACCCTAAACCCTAAACCCTAAACCCTAAGCCCTAAGCCCTAAACCCTCAACCCTAAACCGTCTGTAGGCCCAGGAGTTTCTGACCTTGGCGCGCCGCCGACGGTTGCAGTTGGGCTCCGAATCGCTAAGCGACCCGTCAACATTTGCCCGAAGCCCTTTCGAGCCTAAACCCTAAACAAGAAAAAGCTAAACCCTAAGCCCTCGGCCCTAAACCCTACCCCCCCCCCCCCAAAAAAAAAAAGCCTTGATGCCTAACCCTAAACCCCTGGACCATTGAAAGGGAACCCTTCTTAACCCTGTTCTGGCTCTCTTCAACAAGGACCTTATTCAGAGAAGGGTCCCCTAATCCTACCCTAAGAAAACAACAAACAAGTCAGACCAATATATCTAGCCCTGGGATGTTCCCCCTGTTCCCCTTTGAACTAACAGTCCTTAGTAGGGATTATAGTAACCCCCCCCTATTGTGGTCCCTATGAAGGAGCTGTTAGTATAAGGGGCTCAAGCAGAGTTCAGGTTTACCAACTGGTTTTGGGATGTTCCCCCTTATACTAACAGTCCTCAATATGGATCATGCATGGGGGGTACTAGAATCCTTTTTAAGGGGGAACATCCGAAAACTGGTTCTTAGTAAGGAATGAGAGAATCAAGTACCTTACATCCCCGTTTAGATACATTCTATATCTCATTCCCTCATTCCCTACCAAGAACCCATAAGGGAAGCTTCATGCCAATAGAATATGAGGCTCATGGTTAGGGGCATTTCAGTTTCTTGTGCTCGGCGTTTTTTTCCAAAGCCATGAGTGTACCAAGGTTGGTTACCACCATAGACCCCTGATATAGCCCCTTATAAAGAGCCTAGACCCTAAACCCGAAGTCCTAAAACCTCAAGCCTCAAGCCTCAACCCTCAACCCTAAACCCTAAACCCTAAACCCCACAAATAACACCTTTCTCGAAGCCTTGCATACGGTAGCCTGGCTGGGAGCCAGCCTCCTAAGGCTGTCGGTGTACTTAGAGGCTCATGGCTCGTGATAAGAAGGGCTACGCGAGTACCCTAAGTAAGGTTTAGGGTTAGGGTTTAGGGTTTAGGGTTTAGGGTTTAGGGTTTAGGGTTTAGGGTTTAGGGTTTAGGGTTTAGGCTTTAGGGTTTAGGGTTTAGGTTTTAGGGTTTAGGGTTTAGGGTTTAGCGCTTAGGGTTTAGGGTTTGCCATACGTAAACCCCTACCTATAGCGAACGACCCACGATCTTCCGTAGGCTACGCCATGAAAGCCTCGGCGAGTTCGTCGAAGTGGCAGCATTCCCTTCGCCTCTACGGTGAACTCCGGGCAGGAGGAGCGCGAACCGGATTTATAGGGATGAGGGTATAGGGTTTAGGGTTTAGAGTTTAGGGTTTAGAGTTTAGGGTTGAGGGTTTAGCAGGAGAGCTAAACGGGTTTATAGGGATCAGGGTATAGGGTTCAGGGTTGGGCAAAAAGCCTTCGGTAACCTGGCCTACATCGCCAAACCACTGTTGTCTTTTGGGACAAGAGGACCCCCCCCCCCCCCCCCCCTCCCCGTCCCTCACCCCATAGTAGGTATGGTGTGCGAGGAAACCCTTTTGCCGGGGGATGCCGGGGGGGGCCTGTCAGATTCAAGGGAAGTGATGACAAAGTGATGACAAAGCCCTCCATGGCTTGGCTTGTTGGGTTTCAGCTTCTGACTCCTTGGATCTTTCTCGCGAAGTAGCAGGATGCTTAGGGTTGGGCTCAGGGCTTTGAAGGCTTTGAGGGTGCCCTCAACAGAAAAGCTGTGGACTCTGAGCCACAGACTTGCTGGGTTGAACCCTAAACCCTAAATCCTAAACCCTAAACCGGCTTCGGCTTGCTAGAGTGCAATAAGGGTCAGGGTTTAGAGTTTAGGGTTTAGGGTTTATATAGGGTTTGGTTCGTTTTTATAGTAGCCCCCAGGAGGCAGGACAAAGAACATATTATTGGGCTTTCTTCTGTTCGCAACTTAGCTTTGAGTGCATTTCATGCGCGGGACTTGTTTGTTGGGATGCGAACAAAGCCGCTGGGATGGGCTCCATGGTCAACAACAGCCCTAAACCCTAAACCCTAAACCCTAAACCCTAAACCCTAAACCCTAAACCCTAAACCCTAAACCCTAAACCCTAAACCCTAAACCCTAAACCCTAACCTAAACCCTAAACCCTAAACCCTAAACCCTAAACCCTAAACCCTAAACCCTAAACCCTAAACCCTAAACCCTAAACCCTAAACCCTAAACCCTAAACCCTAAAGCCTAAACCCCAACAAAGACAAGTGACCGAAGGGAGCGTGTGGTCTAGGATTGGAGCGCCTTTCCCAAGCTTACCATTCTCCATAACCCCCGAATCCCGGAATGTTAAACCCTGTGAGCCACATCATCTCCCGACGCAGGGCTCCGGTCGAGCGCGAGCATCATGAGCAATGTGCACCTGGTCTGCAACCTTGGGTTGTGGGTTTGGGGGTTTAATCCCCTCCTCCTCCCCCTAAATATTATTCCCCCCCCCCCCCCCACCCCCGAACATCCAGCACCCCTATTATAGCTTTTGTACTGGGGGGGGGGTATTCAATTGTAAACGCTTGCGCGTGCCGCCTCGGCAGCCGGGCCGGCCCAGAGCATGCAGTATGTGGAGATGACGTCGGCCTGGAAAAAAGCCCTCTGGGTTCTTTTTTTCTCCAGGGGGGTTTCAGGGGGTCTGAAGGGTTGGGTACCGGATCCGGGTCTGCTTGTTCCAAACACTTGTCGGCAGAAAGCCGACAAAGAGGGGGAGCAGGTTTTATGGGGGGGGGGGGGTAATGTGGCTGAGAAGCTGTGAAGGTTGTGATGCATGCGTCGTCTGAGGCCTTGTTGCAGCCTTGGAAGCCTTTCAAGGTTTGGTCAAAATCGCTTTAGGGTTCAGACAGGGTTTAGGGTTTAGGGTTTAGGGTTTAGGGTTTAGGGTTTAGGGTGTTTACGATGGCTTAAGGTTCGGGGCTTAAGAAGTCTTCCAAGGGCAGTTTCATGAGCCCTCAATATGGCTCCTTGCCTCCTTTATAGGGCTCTGATGTATGGGCCCTTAATTTGTACAGGGTATAGAAGGGGTATGAACCTTAAGCCCTAAACCCTAAACCCTAAACCCTAAACCCTAAACCCTAAACCCTAAACCCTAAACTCTAAACCCCAAGCCCTTTAAGGGCCCATACTAACTACCTTGACGCAGTCTTCAGAGTCAAGATTTGCAGGCTGCTGGCTTGCCTGAAGTCTGGGCAGCGGCTCTGGAGCGCAGCGCTGGGGCTGCTCTCAGGCAGTTTTTTTTTTTTTTTTTTGGGGGGGGGGGGTTTGGGTTTAGGGTTTAGGGTTTAGGGTTTAGGGTTTAGGGTTTAGGGTTGTGGGTTTAGGGTTTCGGGTTTCGGGTTTCGGGCTTCGGGTTTCAGGCTTGGAGCTGAGGGCTTGGGAGGGTCCTTCGCAGGGGCAGGCTCGGGACCTTCTTGCCTACAGCTTGTCACGCGTTGAGGTTTTGTGTGCTGGGGCCGAAGCCCAAACTCTTGAACCCGGCAGGCCCAAACGCTACCAGGCTCTGCAAGCCCTGAAGAACCCTAAGCCCTAAACCCTAAACCCTAAACCCTAAACCCTAGACCCTAGACCCTAGACCCTAGACCCTAAACTCTAAACCCTAGACCCCAAACCCTAGACCCTAAACCCCAAACCCTAAGCCTCGAAACCCCATGTCCTTGTCGTTTGGGCTCGTTGGCTCCAGCAAGGAGCGCAGCAGGGCGGTGTGCGGCCCAGCGTCGCCACTGGGCTGGCAATTTTTGTTTTGGGTTTAGGGTTTAGGGTTTAGGGTTTAGGGTTTAGGGTGTCTCAAGGAGCTTGGCAGTTTAGGCAGTAGCCGCAGCATTCAAAAGTTCAAGAGTTTAAGGCTTAGAAAAGTATTGCAGACGTGAGTTGAAAAGGGAAGTTTGTAAGGCTATACATCTGGGTCCTCCATCATGAACTGAGGCATGTTCCTGAATTAAGCGGTATGGAGCTACCTAGAAAGCCTACCACCCTATCGGATGGCGGAGTTGAGGCATCGAAGTCGTTGGGATATTGCAGGAGCCTAGAAACACTTACCAAGAGTGTCCGTTGTGATCCCTATATATTCTGTTTCTGAAAGAGCTCCAACGATCCATTCCCAGTACAGTGGGCCCTGAAATGCCAGAGCCTGACCCTCAAGCCCTAAGCCCCAAGCCCAATCATAGACTCTAAACCCTAAACCCTAAACCCTCAACCCTCAACCCTAAACCAAAACCCCACAGCTGCGTGCTGAACCCCTCGCCTTTACGAGCTGACGGTGCGCCTTCTTCTGCCTTTCCACCAGGGCCTCGTTAGGGACGACTCCGAAACGCCGATTGGCTCATTGCGATCCGAATGTGGGTAGTTCTCTAAATTAGGGTCTTGGGTAGCTCCTTATTTACAAGGGTGCCGTACTATATAAAGGACGACCCAAAAAGGGACCCGAGTTTAGAGGACTTCCCTTTCCCTGAACCCTCAACCCAGATTTAGAGAACTGCTCAGATGGTTTCAGGAATATTCCTTAAGTGCACATTTTGAGTCTTTGGAAAACTCAGCGAGCAAGGGATCCAGGGCGGGGCTGGGTTTAGGGTTTAGGGTCTCAAGGGTTTTGGGGTTTAAGGGCTTGGGGTGTAGGAGATTAGGGCTTTAGAGTTTTATGTTTTGTGGTTTAGGGTTTCAGGGCTGGTCTCAAGAGACCTGGTTGCAAAAGGGTTTCAGGGTCTTAGGGTTTTAGGACTGCAGGGTTCAGGGGAGCTGCGGCAGAAAAGAAGGGATTAGCCACCCTAGGGAGGGAGCATGTAAAGCCTTCAGGGTTTAGGGTTTAGGGCCACCCGAAAGCGGAGACTCTCAACCCCGAACCCTAGAACCCAGATGCAACAATAAAGATGCAAAGAAAAGGCTTCGGGGCTGAAGGGACCCAGGTTGTCGTCACCCACGCCGTGGGCATCTTCGCACGCTGCGCTTGCTGGGCCCAGGTCCCCCAAGCCCCCTCAACCCAATTTGGGGTTGAGGGTTTCGGGTTTAGGTTTCAGAGTTGAGAGTTAGGGTTTAGGGTTTAGGGTGTGGGTCTAGGGTTTAGGGTGGCCGTAAAAAGCCTGTTTCCGGCGGTCAAGGGAACACGATTCGGGGTTTCCGGGCTCCAGGAGTTTAGGGTTTTTGACGGGTTTAGGGTTTAGGGTTTAGGGTTTTCAGGGGTTTAGGGAGGGGTTTAGGGTTTAGGGTTTAGGGTTTTCAGGGGTTTAGGGTTTAGGGTTTTCAGAATTTTAGGGTTTAGGCTTCACCCACATGAATCAAAGTGGTAGACCTTCAAGCATCGACATGACTGGTGGTACTCCCTATATGGTGTACGTAGCAGATGTGCCGGGTGCCATTCATGGGCCCTGACCCTACTTTAGGGTTTAGGGTTTAGGGTTTAGGGTCATCAGGTTCTGCTGAGGATATCCCATCTCCCCAAAGCCCTACTTACAACCTCCGTGTGCTTTCAAGACCACCCCCTAAACCCTAAACCTTAACCCCTAACCCTAACCCCTAAACCCTAAACCCTAAACCCTAAACCCTAAACCCTAAACCCTAAACCCTAAACCCTGAAAACCCTCCATACCAGGCCCTGGCCAGCTCCACGGACTCGGCATCACTGGGGTGCCTTGGGATTTGCCTGCCTAGAGTCCAGAATTTAGGTTCAGGGTTTCGGGTTTAGGGTTCAGGGTTCAAGGTTTAGGGTTTATTGGGGTTTAGGGTTTAGGGTTTACGGGGGGGGGGGGGTGGGGGAGGTTTGGGTGTCTGGTAACTTCAAGACCACTACTCCGAACTTCTCCCATCCGTAGCTGGACGGTCTGAGTGCTCAGGAGCCTCTTCTTGCTTCATCCACATGCTGCAATGGGCTGCAAGCCCCCAAAACCCTGACCTAAACAATCCCCCGACAAGTCCTGAAGATCAGAGTCGCCTTCTGGGCACCTTTCTCAGCCTGAACTTCAACCCGCCTAAGCCCGAACAAAAACTTCTTGGGGGCAACCCTAAACCCTAAACCCTAAACCCTGAACGCTAAACCCCAAACAAAAAACTCCCAAACTCACCTCAAGATCCTTCAGAGCTCCAGGATCTCCTCGGACGCGCACGTCT
>CAJNDS010000147.1:42500-70000 GCA_905221605.1 Symbiodinium natans
TTACAAGCCAGATGCGCAAACTTTATTGGCATGCAGGGAGAAATTGCCATCATGAGCAGGCACATAGATCACCCCTGTCACGCCCCCATTCTCCAATCCTGTCGGTTGCCTTCACGCCTGCGTGTACTGCATCAAGAAGCTACAAATTTTCACCCTAGTACAGCATTGAAAGGCATGCGCCACTCTTGTTGCATCCTACTTGGAGGTTCATGGTACTTATTAACCAAATATAACTGTACTTATAACTGTACTTTTAACCATATGAGGGCACTTAAGGATCTTGTAAGTACAGTTATAAGTACAGTTCTAATTGGTTAATAAACACAATGAACCTCCAAGTAGACCTGTGACGTGCAGCGCATCCAACCACGGGTGCTCCAGAGTGTCCCGAAGAAGTGGGCGGTCGAAGCTTCGGGGGCAACTGCCTGAAACCTCCACATACATTGCCGGTAACGCCTGAACCCTAAACCCAAAACCCTACACCCTAAACCCTAAACAAAACCCCAAACCCCAAACCCCAAACCCCAAACCCTAAACCCTAAACCCTAAACCCTAAACCCTATATAAACCCCAAACCCCAAACCCCAAACCCCAAACCCTAAACCCTAAACCCTGCACCCTAAACCCTAAACCCTAAACCCTCACCCTTAGCAAACATCCGCCCCCCCCCAGCTTTCGAGCCTTGCCCCTAAACCTCAGAGCCCCTAAACCCTAAACCCCAAAACCCCAAAACCTAAACCCTAAACCCTCAGCTCTAAACCCTAAACCCTAAACCCTAAACTCTAAACCCTAAACCCTGAACCCTAAACCCTAAACCCTAAACCCTTATTCAAGTAGCCCTGCGATGCGGATTCGCCCCAGCTGTGCAGGAGGGAAAAATAACCCTATTCCCTAAACCCTAATCTCTACACCTTAAACCTCCCCGGCGAGGTTTCGAGCCGTGCCCCGTGGCCCTCAGCAGCTGCACCAGCTCTTGCCGCCGGGCCGTGGTTTGGGACTGGGCGGTGGTGCTGCTGCAGGTACGCGGGGGGGGGGGGAGGCTTTTGAGGGCTTAGGGTTTAGGGTTTAGGTTTTAGGGTGTGTCGTGTGAGGTCGCGCGCTCGGGCGGTAATAATAAGCGCCCCCAAGCTGCGCTCTGCAACCCCGCCCGACCACCCCCCAATCATTCTCAAGTGGGGCTCAGGGATTTAGGGTTTGGGGTTTAGGGTTTAGAGTTTAGGGTTTAGGGTTTAGGGTTTAGGGTTTGAGTGAAAGCCCCTGGTGTGTTCAGGTGCAGCCCGTGAGAGCCCACGGACCCCTGAAAAGACTTGGCCTCAAGCCCTCTCAGGGGCCCTAAACCCTGAATTCTAAACCCTAAACCCTAAACCCTAAACCCTAAACCCTAAACCCTAAACCCTAAACCCTAAACCCTGTACCCTTTAAAATGGCGGGCAAGGCAGGCGAACCCGTTTTTTTTTGGGGCTTGGAAGATCTTCGAGAGCGACTTCGAGAGTGATCGGTAGCTACAGCCCCAATGAGAAGTGCGCTGCTAACCTACACCTGCTTCGAGGATTTAGGGTTTAGGGTTTAGGGAATGCCTGAGAGAGAGAGAGAGAGAGAGAGAGAGAGACAGAGGGTTTAGTGTTTAGGGTTTAGGGTTTAGGAGGATTTAGGGGGGCTTTTCGGTGCAGTTATCGTTGGGTTTACAAGCACCTCGAACCTCGAAGCTCCAAAAAATGGCTTCGGAGGACCATGCCACGCATGCCCTGGAGCCGGAAGTCTCGGCGAGATGCACCCCAATCCTGGCATGTGGCAGCGCGCGCGAGACTCGACTCCTCACAGCAGAATCCTGGGTTTCTTTCTCGATGTCGGGTGGCGGTTCCCTGAATCCGAACCCTAAACCCTCAACCCCAAACCCCAAACCCCAAACCCCAACCCCAAACCCTAAACCCTAAACCCTAAACCCTAAACCCTAAACCCTAAACCCTAAACCCTAAACCCTAAACCCTAAACCCTAAACCCTAAACCCTAAACCCAAACCCTAAACCCTACGCCCAAAACCCAAAACCCGAATCCCATCTGGGCAATGGCAGGAGTGGGAGGGTGCCTTGTGGCTCATTGAGGAGATGCGGGAGGCCAGCTCAGCTTGCGCCAAAAGCGAAGCCCCAGCTCTGACACGTGGAGGGTTTAGGGTTTAGGGTTTAGGGTTTAGGGTTTAGGGTTTAGGGTTTAGGGTGTAGCCTCGTCTTGTCGGCCCTTGTTGGCGAACGCTATGGACTTGCCTTGAAACATATGCCTATATAAGGAGCGCAGGTTTGGCGTCGGCTTTGGGGTTTCCGGTTGCCGCGGTTTTGGGGTCGCGTCTTCTTAGGCTAAAAGAACCTCCCCCCCCCCCAAAAAAAAACCAAAAAAAGGAACACACACACACACACAAGAAAGGCTTTGGGGTCAAAAGGGTGTAGAGCTTCAAAGCCGCACCATGGTGCAGAGAGCCAGAGCCCTGCAACCCCGCCCCAGCAACACGGCCGGGAGTACTTGCAGGCTCATGGTACTCATTAACCAATAGGTTTAGGGTTTAGGGTTTAGGGTTGGGGTTTAGGGTTGGGTTTAGGGTTTAGGGGTACTTACTAACAAACTCTGACTGTACATACAACCCCTTACAAGCCCCTTAAGTGCCCCAATATGGTCATAAGTACAGTTATAAGTACGGTTGCAATGGGTTATTGAGTACCATGGACCTCCAAGCAAGGACCCTAAACCCTCACCCTAAACCCTAAACCCTAAACCCCAAACCCTAGACCCTAAACCCTACACCGTAAACCCTAAACCCTAAACCCGATGAATAAGTACCACGAACCTCCAAATAGGCACGCGTTGAGCCGGACGACATACTGTACAAGGAGCTGGAAGTCGGTGTTGCGGGGGTTAGGAGGGGGAGGGATGGGTTTAGGGTTTAGGGTTTAGGTTGGGGGTTTGGGGTTTAGGGTTTAGGGTTTAGGGTTTAGGGTTTGCCGGCAGCCTCCAAAGTCCGTTGCTCAAAAAGGGTTTAGGGTTCAGGGTTCAGGGTTCAGGGTTTTGGCGAGAAGGGTTCGGGTTCAGGGTTGGAAACGCGGAGAGCGCTATGGAGCCAGAGGCGTGTAAGCGAGGAGGGTGTAAGTGCCCATATCTCTTCCCCAAACCAAAAACAAGGCCTTGAGTAGCCCAAGCAATAGCACCCTTACACCCCACCCCTCCTTCTCTCACACCCCTCCTGGTTCCTTAGACACTTGGGGAATAAAATAGTTTTGAGTATTATAATTCCTAAGAAACAGATAAACACATTTTTTGGCAGGGTTCCAGGTTCAGTATAGGCTCTTTGTGAGCAGCAAGGGGTGCACGCAGGGGTACGTTCTCCGGTAACCCTAAACCCTAAACCCTAAACCCTCAACCCTAAACCCCAAGCCCTAAGCCCTAAACCCTAAACCCTAAACCCCAAACCCCAAACCCTAAACCCTAAACCCTAAACCCTAAACCCTAAGCCCTAAGCCCTAAACCCTAAACCCTAAACCCTAAACCCAGGACCTGCCCAAAGTCTACTTGGGCACCCGCTGGTCTCCAGACATCAAGGTGATCAAGCCGACGCCGCTGGCCCTCCACCGGCGCAGCAAGAAAGGGGGGCACCAGTGGTGTAGGGCTTAGGGTTTTAGGATTTAGGGTTTAGGGCTTAGGGCTTAGGGTTTAGGGTTTAGGGTTTAGGGTTTAGGGTCTAGGGTTTAGGGTTTAGGGTTTAGGGTTTAGGGTTTAGGGTTTAGGGTTTGGGGTTTAGGGTTTAGGGTTTAGGGCTGCAAGAGACCTGGATGCAAGAAAAAGGGTTTAGGGTTTAAGGGCACCAGGGATCCCATTGTTGGTTGGAGGTGACCCTGGCGCCAGGACACGCAGCCGCCCGCACGCGCGCGCGTGCGTGCATGGGTGCCTGGGTGTGTCTGTGTGTGCGTGTGTGACTTAGGGGCCCAATACCCTTAAGCCCTTCAACGCCTAAGCATCGAGATGCCCCAAGCTAAACGTGTAAACGCTTCAACTCCCCCAACTTCCCGTTAAATCTTGCACTTGGGGTGAAGCTTCAGAATTCTACCATCTTTGGGCTGTCAGGGATCTTCTTCGTACATTGGGTTCGAGAGCAGAGTCCTGCGCTATGAGGGTTGGTTTCGGGGTAGCTTTCACATCGAAGGTAGCTTTCACATCGTGAGACTCCAGCCCCCTCCACCCGAAACCCTAAACCCTAAACCCTAAACCCTAAATCCTAAACCCTAAACCCTAAACCCTAAACCCTAAACCCTAAACCCGATGATTGAGCAGAGCTGAGCTAAGCAACCGACCCGGACAGAATCCATGCCTGCTTCAGCGAGTGCGAGAGTCGAAATCCTAAACCCTGAGCCCTGAACCCTAAACCCTAAACCCTAAACCCTAAACCCTACCCTGAAACCTGAACCCAGAGCCCTGCACTCAACAAGGCGTGCTGCGCAACACTCACGGGAAGCACTAAACCCTTAAACGCTTAGACTTATATGGGGGTGTACGACAATAAGGCACCTCTAATGTAGACCTCAAAAAGTAGGATGCCTCTTATAATCAGGACCGCAATAAGGTACCCCTATGTACCCCTAAACTCGGAAGCCCTAAACCCGAAACCCTGAACCCTAAGCCCTAAACCCTAAACCCTAATCCCTAAGCAGGAGTTTGGGGGTTCCGTTGCTCGGGGTTCCGTGCAGCGCCACAGATGGGTGGCAGCCGAGCTCTACATGGTTCTGGGCTTTCGGGTTTAAGTGCACCCTGCAACCCCCTGACTAAACCCTAAAACCAAGCCCTAAACCCTAAACCACCCTAAACCCTAAAACCTAAACCCTGAACCCCAACCCTGAACCCTAAACCCTAAACCCTAAGCCCTCAATCAAAAACCAAGCCCAAACCCCCCCCCCCCCCCCCCGCCCCCCCCGCCCCGCCCCCGACATCCGAAGCAGCCATGCTGCCCCGGCGTGCCCTGGGCTCCTGGCACCTGGGAGCCCCCGTGCTGCGGCGCTGCGCATCAACTGGGCCTCCACAGGCCAGAGGCATAGATTCACAAAAACGAGATCCCCCCCCCCCCCCCCCCCCAAAGCCTCCAAAGCCCAAGGCCAGCCCTAAACCTTAAACCCTAAACCCTAAACCCTACACCCTAAACCCTAAACCCTAAACCCTAAACCCTAAACCCTAAACCCTAAACCCTGTAAACCCTGTAAACCCTAAACCCTAAACCCTAAACCCTAAACCCTAAACCTAAACCCTAAACCCTAAACCCCTAAACCCTAAACCCTAAACCCTAAACCCGAAACCCGAAACCCGAAACCTAAACCCTAAACCCTAAACCCTAAACCCTAAACCCTAAACCCTAAACCCTAAACCCTAAACCCTAAACCCTAAACCCTAAACCCTAAACCCTAAACCCTAAACCCTAAACCCTAACCCTAAAAAGCCTTTTCCACAAACAGCCCGAAACAGAGCCCTCAACCCTGAGTTGCTGCTTAAGGCAGCTTGGGGGGTTGAACCAAGATTCCTCTAGGTCTCGGGTTCAGGGTTCAGGGTTCAGGGTTTAGGGTTCAGGGTTCAGGGTTTAGGGTTTAGGGTGTAGGGTTTAGGGTTTAGGGTTTCGGGTTTAGGGCGTAGTCACTGCGAAACTCCCTCGCTTCAATCCCAATCAACTCACCCATCATGGCCAATGGCAAACCGACCGGAAAGCTCCTTTGTACGCGATGTGAAGAGCGGAATCAGGTACTGCACACCCGTGGAGGTGTGCGCCCCCCTTGTCGCCACTAGGAATGACCCCAAACCCTAAACCCTAAACCCTAAACCCCAAACCCTTTTTGGGGAAAACCAATGTTGCTGGGTGGTTGGTCGGACCCCTACACCGCACCACAAAGCATGTGATCCTTGGCCTGGGGTGAGGAAAGCCACCCAAAAGCCCCTCACATGCCGGAAAAGAACGTCGCGGCCGTGCTTCGAGGTGTCCGCCTCCTCCATCAAGCCAGGCACTCCCTACTCGAAGGAGCTGTGCCGTGGCAGCCACATGATTGTCCGATTTCGGCAACACCCTAAACCCTGAAACCCTTAAGCCCTAAACCCGAAGAAAAAGCAAACAAAGAAGGAACCCAAAACCCCAAACTCTAAGCCACGAACCTTCCCCTGAACCCTGAAACCCTTAAGCCCTAAACCCAAAAGCCCGCAAAAAAAAAGAAGGAACCCATAACCCCAAACTCTAAGCCACGAACCTTCCCCTGAACCCTGAAACCCTTAAGCCCTAAACCCTAAACCCAAAACCCAAAACCCTAAACCCTAAACCCTCAAGACATTGCCGAGGCGCTTGCTGGCGCACGTCTTCGACACCGCGGAAGCGGGAAACCCGGGCTCAGCAGCTGCGCCTCCAGATAAGGTTTTAGGGTCGAGGGTTTAGGGTTTAGGGTTTAGGGTTGGGGTTGGGGGTTATAAGGTTTCGGCTTCCAGGGTTTCAGGAAAGGGGTTTCGGCTTCCGGGGTTTAGCCTTCAGGGTTCCAGGTTTAAGGTCCTCAACCCTCTACCCTAAACCCTAGACTAGATTCGAAACCCTGAACACACGAGGTTTCGAGTGGGAACTCGTCAGAAGAAGGACCCCCCAAGGGCCTTAAACTAGGCCACCTTAACTAGTAGCAGAACTCCCTCCTCAACCCAAAAACCTGAACCTCGAGCCCTTAGCCTGAGCCTAAACACACAACCGCAAGCCCTAATGCTACGGTAGGCCCCACAAAACTCCCGGGGCTTCCTTGTCACTTGGGGTTTAGGGTTTCGGTTTTAGGGTTTCGGTTTTGGGTTTCGGGTTTAGGGTTTAGGGTTTGGGGTTTGAGGTTTGGGGTGTGGGGTTTAGGGTTGAGGGTTTAGGGTTTAGGATTTAGGGTTTAGGGTCTGGCCCAAGCGTGTGTAGCCCGTTTGCCCCCCTACCTTCAACCCCACCGTGTGTCTGTATGTTTGCATACACGCACATAGATAGATAGATAGATAGATAGATAGATGTATAGATGCATAGATGTATATATATATATAGATGTATATGTATGTATGTGATAGATAGATAGATAGATAGATAGATAGATGTGTAGATGCATTAATGTATGTATATATATATATATATATATCTATAAAACTCTAGATGTATATGCCTGTATGTTTAGTGCAACTATGCCGTCCGGTGACTGACGCCCAGGTGTGCGACGCCATTGAGCGCTTCGGGGAGGACATCCTCGGCCCGGCTGGGCAGTGGCTCAAGGCAGACGGTTCTTCTTCTGGGTTTGGGGTTTAGGGTTTAGGGTTAGGGTTTAGGGTTTAGGGTTTAGGGTTTAGGGTTTAGGGTTTCGGGTTGAGGGTTTAGGGTGGTTCTTCTGCTGGGTGGGCTATTGAAATTTTACATGTTTTCCCTTGTCGGGTTGCAGAGGCTTATGTTCAGGAATATTTCTTCTTATTGCGTTCAGAATCAGAATACCTAATCTTGTCTCAGCCCTCGTCCCTCGTTTCCTGGCCCCCCCCAAATCCGACGTACGGCCTAAACCGCTAGGAGTCAAGGTGAGGGGCTTCGGGTGTTGACCCAGTGCTGGCCATTGTGGTCGGTTTTGGTGCTCAGGGGGAAGCGTTTGTTTTTTGCAGAAGACATGCGCTTGCACGCGAGGTGGCAGGGCGGCACAAGACTACCGTGCTCAGCAAGGCCATGAAAGCTTGCCCCACAGGACAGGGGCTAGTGCGGGGCAGGATGTCGAACCCTTAGTCTGGAACAGCCAGCCCCCAGAAACTCCCCAAGGATGCGGGGAGACTTCGAGGCATTGCCCTACTTTCCTTTGTCATAGTTGGGTAACTTTGTACATATTTAAGGGTACTTAACCCCAATAAAGAATAGAAATGCAAGTGTTTAATATTATCCCAACAATGAACTGGTTTCTCTTTTGGTGTTTCGAAAGGCTGCTTGACATAAACGGCTCTTAGCCAACCAGCCACAAAGCCTCCCGGAATGGGTTCTTTATGTCCTCTCTTCCCCCCCCCCTCCCAACCCTAAACCCCAAACCCCCAAACCCCCAAACCCTAAGCCAAATCCTTGCCTGTCTTGTGCGAGGGTGGGAGCCGAAAACCTAATTCCTAAACCCCAAACCCCAAACCCCAAACCCCAGACCCCAAACCCTAATCCCCCCCGGCCGCACAAAAATGCAGCAATAAGCCTGCGAGCAGGAAGCATCCTGGAGATTGGAACCCTAAACCCTAAACCCTAAACCCTAAACCCTAAACCCTAAACCCTAAACCCTAAACCCTAAACCCTAAACCCTAAACCCTAAACCCTAAACCCTAAACCCTAAACCCTAAACCCTAAACCCTAAACCCTAAACCCTAAACCCTAAACCCTAAACCCTAAACCCTAAACCCTAAACCCTAAACCCTAAACCCTAAACCCTAAACCCTAAACCCTCAACCCTAAACCCTCAACCCTAAACCCTAAACCCTAAACCCTAAACCCTAAACCCTAAACCCTCAACCCTAAACCCTAAACCCTAAGCCCCCGAGGAGGAAGCATCCTGGAGATTGGAACCTACTGCGGCTACTCGGCTCTCCGCATGGCCATGACACTGCCTGGGGCGCGAGCCGCGCGGCTGCGGCTTAAGGTCTTGGTAGATTAGTGGTAACCTTTACATTTTTTTTTTAATGGGTCCCCTTGTAGAATAAGCTAGCCAAAAAAGGGGTGCCCTTATTATGATGCGGGTACTGGGCTACCAAGAGGTACAGACTGAGAGAGGGATGTACTTGCAGTAAAGATGAGTAGGGATAAGTGAGGTTATGAGTACCCTAAAGCTGGCTATAAGTGCAGTTGCCATACTTCTAACCCTACTTGTAACTATCCCTGAACCTGCAAGTAGGTTTCAGGGGTTAGGGCCCGTGAGGTAGATCAGTTGTGGAACAAACACCAAAGAACCTCCGCACTCATCAGTTCCCGAAACCAGTTAAGCCCCTGAAAAGCACCGAACAAAAACATCCCAAGCACCGGGAGCCCTGTATGATTATGATGAGTATTCTGATCATGATGATGGTCAGTATTGTTCTGGTTGCTATGTGTCAAAGGGGCGTCTTCCCCCTCAGTCAGGGGGGGTTGTTTGGGGATGTGCTATTGCGCGGTCAGCTCTCCGCGGCCCACTTGGAGGTTCATCTGCACTTATATGTCTCACTTGTAGAACCTACTTAGAGGACTTAGGAGGCTTTATAAGTGCAGCTATAAGTGGGGTTATAAGTCTACGCATAGCCTACTTAGAGGACTTAGGAGGCTTAGAAGCTCATAAGTACCCAAATCTCAAGCAAAGCTGCCCAAGGTCGTCTCTCTGGAGGTTGACCCAGCTCACATGGTCATCGCCCGCAACATGGTGGCCTACGCGGGCCTCGCCCACATGATCGAAGCCCATCTCGGACTTTTTTTCATGCTGGCTCTTAGTAGGGAATGAGGGAATGAGGTACCCTATAGAATAATAATCCCTTAAGGGCATATGGGTATATATGGTCCAGTGCCCTAATTCCTTCATTCCCCTCTAAGAACCAGGGGGGTTTGGCGCGCTTGATAGGGCGAGGCTCTCGAGGTCATTGTTTTGGGGTCGAGGGGGGGTAGCCTTGCTGAGGGTCTCTTCGATTGTAGTATGTTCCTGCCATCATGATTGTCTGCCCACTTGCCGATTGTTTAATCCTCCTGTGCGCACGCTGAGGACATCTGGACGGGGCACAGCAAGGACGTGCTCCCGCGGCTCCCAAGGCGGAGTGGGGTTCGGGCAGTTTGGGGTTTCAGGTAAAAAAGGGCATTCCGCAGTCCGGCTGCAAAAAGAGGTTTAGGGGTGGGATTTAGGCTTACTTTTGGGTTTGATAGTTTAGGGGTGTTTGGATTTAGGCTTTGTGTTTAGCGTTGAGCCGAAAGTTGAAGGTTAGAGAGAGCGAGAGCGAGAGCGAGAGCTAAAGCGACAGAGAGAGCCAGAGCGAGCGAGAAGTCAAGCAAAGGTCTATGTAAATTGGCGCATCTCAAATTCGCAGGGCTGGGGTTTACGCAGATCAATGCGTGGAAAGCAAATCCTAAGGCAATGTGCCAGGTTCAAAAAGGCCTAGCACTTTGAATGGCCAGTTGTGTTGTTTTTCCAGTCCTGGCCAGCCCACACCAGCATGGTGCAGTCAATTGTGTCCCGTGCGGTTTCGTGTGTTTTCGCCTAGTCGCCGTTTGGGGTCTGGTGTTGACTTCGGTCTTGGGGATGGAGGGTTGATTCGGTTTCTGTGGGGGCGGAAGGAGGGAGTGTATAGGGTCGGGTCTGGGTTTAAGGTTGAAACCTTTGGGTCGTGTCGTGCCCGGGGCAGTGTCATCACTAGGATTCTTACGTTTGGGTCAGGGTTTGAGCAAGGTGTGCTGTGATTGGAACTGCCCAGCTCAGGCTTCGCCTCTCCAAGGTATCTCGAGCCCATAGCCCTAAACCCTAAACCCTAAACCCTAAACCCTCAACCCCGAAGCCCTAAACCCTAAACCCTAAACCCTAAACCCCACATCCTGGGAGGGTTGTACAACAAGAGAATCGCCTATGCCACGCTGTGATCTGAGACCTGTCAGGGTTTAGGGTTTAGGGTTTAGGGTTTAGGGTCTAGGGCTTAGGGGCGCATTATTTCCCTCCTACCCAAATTGTTCCACAGAGTGTGGAACTCTGAACGCCCACGGTTGTGCAGCAAGGGGGCAAAAAAACCCCTAAACCCCAAACCCCAATCCCCACAGCCCAAACCCTAAACCCTAAACCCTAATTTGAAGCCTTCGGCTTGGAGGAAGTATGGTGGCCGGCACAACTTCAAGCTCTGCGGCGTCTTCATGGAGCCTTCATGGCACTCTCCGTGGGGCTGGAACTTCTATGTTCGAGTTTCGGGTTTAGGGTTTAAGGGTTTAGGGTTTAGGTTTAGGGTTTAGGGTTTAGGGTTTACTCGGGGTGGAAGGGTGGCTTTGGGGCTAGGTGGTCCGCATGGGCGCTTAGCCCTTCAACCTCCAGTAGCCCTAGACTCTCAACCCTAAGCCAGTGCCAGCTCGGGCGGCAAAAAAAGGCCTCTAGACCCTCCGGGCTCTCGACGGGTGGCTAAAGAATCCTCAAACCTCAAGCCCCGAGCCATAAACGCCCGACGCTAAGCACCCAAGCCCCATTCTCCAACCCTCAGCCCTCATAAACCACTGCTGCACATCACTTAGGCTTGCTTATGCTTTCACTGTTCAGGACCCTCAAGCCTTCACCCTCTTCTCTCCCCCCCCCTTCCCCCGGGTTTAGGGTTTAGGGTTTAGGGTTTAGGGCCCAAGGATCAGAAAGGCTCGCGCTACCACGAAGACCTCTCCGTCATCGAGCAGCTGGGGCTCCTCTTGCCGGGGGCTGCGGCTGGGATCTCACTGCCTGGCTTTGGGGTTTAGGGTTTAGGGTTTAGGGTTTAGAGTACTCTACTTTACTCCGTTTTTGGTTCAGGGTTTCCATTATAGCTACTTATCCCTCAAAAGAAGTATACTCCAAAGTAGGGTTCCTTGCTCTACCCCTGAAGCTTCAACCCGAAACCCCGCATCACCGTTTTTTCTTCCCTAAACCCTAAACCCTAAAACCCTAAACCCTAAACCGCAAACCCTACTTACATGTGGGCACTTTTTTTCCATGGGCAAGGTGGTGGTGGCGGACAACGTCCTGAAGCCGGGCTCGCCCCTCTTCCTCTGGCGGCTCTGCAAAGGACGGTTTGAGGGGTCTAAACCCTAAACCCTGAACCCTGAACCCTGAACCCTAAACCCTAAACCCTAAACCCTAAAACCCCAAACCCGAAACCCCAAACCCGAAGACCTAAACCCTCAAAGGCAACCTGCAGCACCTAGAACTCAGGGCTCAAGCCTTCGGGCTTAGGGCTTCGGCTTCGGGCTTAGGGCTCTCAGGGGCTGAGGGCTTAGGGTTTAGGGCTTAGGTTTTGGGGTTTAGGGTTTAAGGTTTAGGGTTTAGGGCTTAGGGCTTAGGGGCTGAGGGCTTAGGGTTGAGGGACCTTTGCTTCGCAAAAAACCGCCACCTGCAACCCCGAGGTGATCCCATATTCCCCCTGGCAGCCTCAGCTCTGCATGTTGCGCTCGGCTTTGTTCTGGGTGTGACCTCAGGATACCGTTCTTCCTGCACGTGAAGAAAACCCAAGAGGTAAACCCTCAACCCTCAACACTCAACCCTCAACCCTCAACATCCCTCCACCCTCCACCCTCAACCCTCAACCCTCCACCCTCAACCCTCAACCCTAAGCCCTAAACCCTAAACCCTAAACCCTAAGCCCTAAACCCTAAACCCTAAGCTCTAAACCCTAAGCCCGGAAGGCCAGTCTTACGACAACCATGTGGTGCGCGTCCGGGAGTTTGCCATGCCGTCGGATGACTGGATGTCCGACACTCGCCGGAGCATGTCGCGCGAAACCCCAAAGTGCCCAAAACTTGACATCTCAAAAGGCCCCCCCCCCCAACAGAAAACCCAAACTTAAAGCCCTAAACCCTAAACTCAAAAACCCTAAGCCCCAAACGCTCTCGACCCTGAGCCGCCATAAGCGCCCCGTGTTACTTACCCTCAACCCAAACCTAAACCCCAAACCCTAAACCCTAAACCCCAAACCCTAAACCCTGAACCCTAAACCCTAAACCCTAAACCCCAAACCCTAAACCCTAAACCCTAAACCCCAAACCCTAAACCCTAAACCCCAAACCCCAAACCCCACGGAGGTCAGTGTCCTGCGGGCAGAGGCCGCCCAGGCCTTTGCCGAGGCGTCTGTGGACTCCCCGGTGGTGGTGCTTCGGCGGCCGGTTTAAGGTGAGGGTTTAGGGTTTAGGGTTTAGGGTTTAGGGTTTAGGGTTTAGGGTTTAGGGTTTAGGGTTTAGGGTTTAGGGTTTAGGGTTTAGGGTTTAGGGTGTAGGGTGTAGGGTGTAGGGTGTAGGGTGTAGGGTGTACGGTTTAGGTAGGGTTTAGGGTTTTGGGGCAGAGCAGCGTTCGGGCTATACCCCGAATTTCTCAGGAGAAGGCCAAGGGCATCAGTCCTGTGGGCAACTGGCCGGTGGCGCCCGAGGAGCTCATTCAACTGAGCCTTCGCCTGCACTGGTGGGCTCTAAGCCCTAAGGGTTTAGGGCTTAGGGTTTAGGGTTTAGGGTTTAGGGCTTATAAGCACGCAGGGTTTAGTGTTTAGGGTTTAGGGTTGAAGGCCTAAACACGCATCCCTTCAGTGCGGCGTCTGGTGTATGTGAGAGTGCCTGTCTCTCTCTCTCTCTGTGGGTGTGGGCTCTTTGAAGCCGTGGAGGAGCCTCGCTACGATGTGCAAACTTTTTGGTGTCGGAATAAGGTTAGGGATTTAAGACTATTTTAGGGTAGAGACATAAGGGTTTAGAGGTTTATGGGCTTCAAGCCCGCGCACAGAAAAAAATGGGAAGCCTAAACCGCAAACCCTAAATTTACTAGACCCCCGAGGCTTAAGCCTTTTTTGGGGTGGCGGAATGAGGGTGTAGAGTTGGGATGATCCCCCTTGTACTAGTCGGGAGTATAACAGAGGGTACTCTGATCCCGATTTAGGAGCTGTTCGTGTAAGGGGGGGACATCCCAAGTGTAGAGGTTTCCCTAGACCCTAAACCCTAAACCCTAAACCCGAAACCCGAAACCCTAAACCCTAAACCCTAAACCCTAACCCCTAAACCCTAAACCCTAAACCCAAGTGTAGAAGTTTGTAGGCTTCAAGCCCCAGACCTGGACCGTGCATCCCAGGCAGTGGGAGTCGGATCGCATCCGCGCGCAAGCGACGCGCCCGGGCAGTGGCTCCGTCAGCTTCGACGAGTGGGCAAAGTACGCCAGCAACATGAAGGCCCTTCGCGTTTCGGGTTTAGGGTTTAGGGCTACGGGGCTTGCCCAAAACCAGAAACCCAAAAGCAAGCAAAAGCCTAAGCTCTGAGCCCGAAGGGCCTTTTGGTTTCGGACCCTAAACCCTAAAGCAACCAAAAAGCCAGCCTCATGCAGGCGGGGCCTCCTCCTAAGCCCTGACCCCTAACCCCAAAAGAGACTTCACTTAAGTTCCTGAACAACTGCCAAGCCGTAAACCCTAAATCCTAATCTCTGAACCCTGAACCCTAAACCCTGAACCCCAAAGCTAAACTCTAAACTCTAAACCCTAAACCCTAAACCCTAAACCCTAAACCCTAAACCCTAAACCCTAAACCCTAGACCCTGAACTTGCCCTACTGGGGGCTCTGTGGCAAGACCTTGGATTGTGTTGTGCCTCGCCGGGCTTGTCCGAGTGTGAGCGATTCAAAGCCCAAAGCCCAAAGCCCAAAGCCCAAACCCCAAACCCCAAACCCCAAGCCCTGAGCCCTCAGCCCTCAGCCCGAAGCCCGAAGCCCGAAGCCCGAAGCCCTAAACCCAAGCCTTCGCCTCCTGCGACCCTGAGAGTCTGGTTCAGGAGAAGATGGCGCTACACGGGAGCCTCGTCGAAAGATATTCTCGGACCCAGAGTAGGCCCCTGTTCCCCGTTTTTTTAGAGATTTGGTGCCCTTATCCGCCCCCTGGAAACCAAAGCAAAGGCACCCTTTGCATTGCTAGGGTTAGTCTTGGGTCTAGCATTCGGGTTCCGTGCTTCGGGGTTTGGAGCTCACGTGGAAGGCAACGAGTTTGGCCGTTCCTTTCACTCTCGCGGGCCCCACCACCCCGAACTGTAGCCTCTTAGGGTGGGAGGCTGCATCCTGAAGGACCCACACGTGGTGAGCACTTGTTCGACAGGCATCTGAGCTTTGAGTTTGGGGTTTCGGGCGTGAAACTTGAGGCAGCGCACAGCCCAGAAAGGGCTGAGTTCGACCCCTCTCCAATGGCACCGCCTAGACACAGCTCAAGGGGGCTGATTGGGAAGAAAATGAGATGCTTGCTTTATCAAAAGGGTTTAGGGTTTCGGGTTTAGGGTTTAGGGTTTAGGGTTTAGGGTTTAGGGTTTAAGGTTACATGTTTCAACGTCCCAAGAAGTCTTGGACCCCTGAGCCCCTACCATCGCCGAAAGCTGAGGATCGTGGAGACGGCCGACGCTGCCAATCTCGAAGAGGGAGCTGAGCTGTGGTCGGCCACGTAAGACGCAAAAAAGAGAGACCTCCGGGCCTGTCTTGGCGTGACGCCTGTCCTGGCCTTGGGCGTTACCGGCAGCCAGCAAAGCCTCAACTACCCCGCTAACACCTAAACCCTAAACCCTCAAGCCGGACGTTTCGCGAGGCTTTTCGTGCCCCCCCCAAAAACTCAAGACCCTCCAGGCTACGCTTCTTAAAGTGCCCCAGCATCACGTACACCAAGAGGTACACACACGCATATTCATATTTTGATGTGTTAGGACTACTATACTAACGTGTTGATAGATTCTTGGCGACCACTTGAACTAAGTTGTTTCTGTAGTCAAACCATATCAAATATGGTGTCCATACACATTGGCTACGTAGCTACAGTTCCAACGGCAGCCCAGCTCAACCCAGCTCAACTGCATCAGGGTCTAGGTTTTCTTAGTGCGGCCACTTCCGACGGAAAACCCTAAGCCCCAAGCCCAAAACCCAAAGCCCTAACCCTAAGCCCTAAACCCTAAACCATAAACCCAAACCCTAACGACATGACACTGTTTCTCAGTGGGGCGATGCACGTGGGTTGGGGGGATCAACCCTGAACCCGAAGCGTCCAAAGCGTAAG
Source organism: Symbiodinium natans (assembly GCA_905221605.1). Taxonomy (NCBI): domain Eukaryota; class Dinophyceae; order Suessiales; family Symbiodiniaceae; genus Symbiodinium; species Symbiodinium natans. The sequence goes on from CAJNDS010000147.1 coordinate 58,247, forward strand.
AGTCGGAGCCCTTCAGAGGTTAACCATTCCCAGGGTTTAGGGTTCAGTTTAGGGTTTAGGGTTTGGGGTTTGGGGTTTGGGGTTTAGGGTTTAGGGTTTCGGGCTTAGGGTTTAGGGTTTAGGGTTCAGGGTTCAGGGCAAAGGCCTAAACGCCTCCACCCCGAACCCCCCCCCCCCTACCTTAAGCCCGAAACGACCCCCACGTCTTGCACAGGCTGGGCCCACCGACGGAGGACAAGGCTGTTTTGCTTGGCTATGACCCAGAGTAGGCCCCCATTCTTTTTCATGTTTTTTGTTTTTTTGGGTTTAGGGTTTGGGGTAGGCCCTTCTTCACCTTTTTTTCGGGCTTAGGTGCCCTTTATCAGCCCCCGTTAAACCAAAAGGAGGTCACCCTGTTCATTCCTAGGTCACTTGAGCGTCTTGTTGGCTGCTGAGTATGTAGCCAGGTGAGAAGCCAAGTTGCTACGGGAACCCTCATGGCATTCTGGGGTAGATCATGGGTTTGTAAGAGCCACAAACTTAAACCCAGCAAACGACCAGACTCCCAACGGTTGCCCCTTTGGGTACAACTTAGATCCTAGACCCAGGGACCCTGGACCCTAAACCTTCTTGAGAAAGTGTGAGAGTCGCAACCCTCAACCGCAACAAGCACTTAAACCATAAGCCCTAAACCCTGTCTGCAGTGCGGGTGGCAAAAGAACCCTAAACCCTAACCCCTAAACCCTAAACCCTAAACTCCAAACCCCAAGCTCCAAACCCTAAGCCCTGAACCCCAAAGCCCTAAAGCTAACCCTCAACCCCAAACCCCAAGCCCTAAACCCTGATCCCTAAACCCCAAACCCCAAACCCTAAACCCTAAACCCCAAAACCCCAAAACCCCAAACCCCAAACCCCAAACCCCAAAACCCCAAACCCCAAACCCCAAACCCCAAGCCCTAAACCCTAAACCCCAAACACCAAACCCTAAGCCCTAAACCCCAAACCCCAAACCCTAAACCTTTGAATCCCCACCCCCAAACCCCAAACCCCAAACCTTTGAAAACCGAATCCCGACAGGCCAACGAAATGCCAACCGTGACGCCTCGCTCAGCCATCCTCGAGGAGCCACATGCAGGGCGGGGTTTGCAGCCCCTCAGACCCTAAACCCTCCAACCCTAAACCCTAAACCCTAAACCCTAAATCCTAAACCCTATACCCTAAACCCTAAACCCTAAACCCTAAACCCTAAACCCTAACCCTAAGCCCTAAGCCCTAAGCCCTAAACCCTATTCCTGAACCCTAAACCCTCAACCCTACACGTTTAGGGGGGGGGGGTGTTTTTTTTTGTTTACGTCCAACCCTGCAAACCTGTGAGCCCCTAAGCCCCAAAAGCCTCTGAGAGCACCCTAAACCCTAAACCTTAAACCCCAAACCCTAGACCCTAAACCCTAAACCCCAAACCCTAGACCCTAAACCCTAAACGCTAAACTCTAAACCGTAAACCCTAAACCCTAAGCCCGAAACCCTAAACCTCAAGAGGAAGTCTGGCCCTTTCCTTGCAGCCAGCCCGGGTGCAAGGCCTTCCACGAGGCCTCTTGGGCCGCAGAGTTTTGGGCCGAGGGTTGGAGGGTTTGAGGTTTTGGGTTTAGGGTTTGGGGTCTAGGGTTTAGGGTTTAGGGCTTGGGGTTTAGGGTTTAGGGTTTGGGGTTTGGGGTTTAGGGTTGGAGGGTTTGGGGTTTGGGGTTTAGGGTTTTTGGTTTTGGGTTTGGGGTTTGGGGTTTAGGGTTGGAGGGTTTTGGCTTGTTTTCTGCTGGCAGTCATCAAGTCTGGTTTCAAAAGGGTTGGAGGGCTTAGGGTTTGGGATTTAGGGTTTGGGGTTTAGGGTTTGAGGTTTAGGATTCAGCGTTTGGGGTTTGGGGTTTAGGGGTTAGGGGTTAGGGTTTTGGGGTTTAGGTTTAGGGTTTGAGGTTTGGGGTTTGGGGTTTGGGGGTTTGAGGTTTGCGGGTTGGGGTTTGGGGTCTGGGGTTTAGGGTTTGACAGGGTTCTGGGTTTGGGGTTTGTTGCGGTGTTCTCTTAGGCCACGGGGTTGGGTTTGGGTGGTAGGGTCCATGCGCACACAGCATTGGGAGACCCTGCGCCCGAGCGAAGGGCTTTGGGGGCTCCGAACCCTAAACCCCGAACCCCACAGCTAAACCCTAAAACCTGACCCTAACCCTAACCCTAAACTGTCCCCTCCTCCTCAGCACATCTGAGGACATGGGCGGCTACTGCCCTATGCATCGGCGCTTTCGGCAGCTTGCCGGAAGCTTCTTTAGGGTTCGTTACAATGTCCTGTCTTGGGGTTTAGGGTTTAGGGTTTAGGGTTTAGGGTTTAGGGTCAGGGCTTGGGGTTTAGGGTTTAGGGTTCGAGTTCCTCACCAGCAACCCCGTGTTACAATTTGTTTAAGGGAGGGCTACTCCAACAAGCTCCCGGATTCCCTACTACCCAGGACGCCAAATTCCCTGACTTGTGGAACCTACCTTATGCTACATTCTGGTTTTGAGGAGCTACTCCTTAAGGGCGTTTGGGCCTCGAAACCCTAAGCCCTGACACCCTAAGCCCTAAAAACCCAGACCCTCATTAGATCTCAAAGCCCTACACCCGACACCCTACACCCTCTACCCAGAAACCCTAAACCCCAAACCCCAAACCCTAAACCCCCAAACCCCAAACCCTAAACCCCAAACCCTAAACCCCACACCCCAAAATCCGAAAACCCGAAGCGCAGGATTCCTTGGACCATCGCACAGTCGGTGTGGCTCATGCTGCAACGGGCCTGGCTGGCCTTCTTGGTCGCCCGGCCACGGTTTTCTTGGTGGTGTTGGGGTCGTGTAAAGCATCCGCGTTTGCGGAAATCCTAAGCCGTAAAACCCAAAGGGTTTAAGGGGCCAACCTAGTGAATGAAAAGGCCTCGACATTGCTGACGTACACGCCCGAATCGTCGACCCTCGAAGCCCTGTCTTTTCGCCCAAAAAGCCTGAAACTACTAGTTGCTTAAGAACCCCCCGAAAATCACAAAAGTACTTCGCATTATGGGGATTATAGTCTTTTTTTTGTTTGGGGGGGGGGGGGGGGGGGGAGTGGGGGGGAGTGGGGTTCTTAAGTAATTAGTACGAAGGGCTTCAATCCCCGAGCCCCCAGAAGGTGCTGCACTCCCATGTGTCCAACCGCAGCCCGCGACTGATGTTGTACTAACTCGTCTGGATAAACAATTGCATAGTAAAATGACTTCGGCTATCACAAAAAGAAGTTTACTGTCTTCAAGAGCTTCAGGTGCTGACCTTGGCGTTGCTGGAGCTGGAGAGCAAGGTGGAAGAGACCAGGGGCTTCGGGCTTTAGGGTTCTATCCTGTGATGAAGATCTTAACAAACACTAAAACCTAATCCATACACCCTAAACCCTAAACCCTAAACCCTAAACCCTAAACCCTAAACCCTAAACCCTAAACCCTAAACCCTAAACCCTAAACCCTAAACCCTAAACCCTAAACCCTAAACCCTAAACCCTAAGCCCTAAACCCTAAACCCTAAACCAAGCCGGAGCCAAGCATGTCCCATCGCAGCTCGGCCCGGTAACGCGGTGGGGAGTGGGGAAGCACCCCCGTCATTTACGCTTTCATACTCTCGTGAGCACCGTCAGCAGCACGGATGACTCGAAAGGTATTAACTTCCTTGTGTGTTGAACTAATTATTGTTGTTGATGTGTTTGTTGAACTGCTTCTGCATGTGTCTGCCCTCTTATCTTGGGATGTTCCCATTTATACTAACAGTCCTTAGTAACAGGGATGAACCCTAAACCCTAAACCCTAAACCCTAAACCCTAAACCCTAAACCCTAAACCCTAAACCCTAAACCCTAAACCCTAAACCCTAAACCCTAAACCCTAAACCCTAAACCCTAAAACCCTGAACCATAAGAATTGCAGGCCATGCTGACCTGCATCCTCGTGGCGCTGAGCCCAATCCTTTGCCGAAGCATCGCCATCGAGCTAGGCGGAAGGGAAGGGGGGGGGGGGGTTTAGGGTTTAGGGTGCAGGGTTTAGGGTTTAGGGTTTAGGGGTGGGGCACTTATGAGCATTGAGCACGTACCTAGAACGGCTTTGCACATTGAGAGCACTTCCTAGTCAAAGAAGTAGCATTCTCAAATTGCCTGCCCTACATCCTGCAAACCCCAACCCCCTCACTCAAAACCCTAAACCCTAAACCCTAAAGCCCAAACCCTACACCCCAAACTCCAGATTTCAAAACCCTAAACCCTAAACCCTACACCCTAAACCCTAAACCCTAAACCCCAAACCCCAAAGCCTAAACCCCAAACACTAAACCCTAAACCCTAAACCCTAAACCCCAAACCCCAAACCCTACACCCCAAACCCCAGATTTCAAAACCCCCTAAGTCGGCAGCCCTGAAGGTGGCTCACCCATCCTCTGGCTCCTCGGCAGGACAGCTGCAGTCGGCGGGAAGGGGGGGAGGGGTTTAGGGTTTAGGGTTTAGGGTAGGGTTTAGGGGTTTAGGGGTTTAGGGGTTTAGGGGTTTAGGGTTTAGGGTTTAGGGGTTTAGGGGTTTAGGGGTTTAGGGTTTAGGGTTTAGGGTTCTGTCCAGCCCCCCCCATATGCAAAACCCTGACCCGGGACCTTGTAATTCCTTCTCAGAGGCCGGAACTTTTTGTGTGCCTTTCATTTAGTATTTGTTGTTTGGCCCACAATTCCAATATGATTAATTATTAAGAGCGTGCCCAAAAAACCCTACAAATGCAGTACATGCAATGGTTTCTGGGCTAGAACCGTATAATAAGGGTTCAAGGGCGCTAAATAGTACCTTGATAATGCGCCCGGTAAATACACTAAAGGACCATGTAATCAATATACTTTCTAAGGAGCGTAGTGAACGCACGAAATACAGCAAAATGTGGACTTTTTCTCCAAATATACCTTCAAGGCGGAGTTTGAGAGGGCACCTGCCCGCCGAGGCTGTGCGTCCTCCTCCCCATCCTGTTGTCCTCCGTCTTCGGCACCGCGGCACGCTGCCTGGCAGCCGTGGGGCAGAGTTGGAGGTTTATTTGGGTGGTCTAACAAAGTTAGGGTTTAGGGTTTAGGGTTTGTTCTTTGTCTAAAGCACAACGTTCTCCCCGTAACAGTAACCTTCAAAGGGGATCGGTTCAGCTTACCTGGTGGCGGGTTGCTGCGCTGTTTTTCAAGCCTCTTCGAATCTCTGGCCAACCCGTATATCCCAAACTGCAAGGTCGAAACCCTATAAGCCCTGAACCCTGGAACCTATACCTGGAACCCTGAACTCCGAGAGATCGTCGGTCCAAGGCCGTTTGGGCCCGTGATCCCACTTGGCCCTCGAGCCCCGAAAACCCCAGCTTCCAAAGCCCGGACCCCCTTGCGTGCTGCCATTGGGCTAGAGGTTCAGAAACCCTAAACCCTAAACCCTAAACCCTAAACCCTAAACCCTAAACCCTAAACCCTAAATCCTAAACCCTAAACCCTAAACCCTAAACCCTAAACCCTAAACCCCAAGCCCTTGAGACTCCCATGAGACGGAGGCTTCAACAAGATGTACCGGATCGCCACCGAGTTTGAGCTCACCTTGGAAGCGCTTTGCACACAGATGCTGCCGCGTCCCCAGCACTGCCTCCTACTTGGAGGTTCATGGGTACTTGTAACCCCAATTGTATGGGCTTAGGGTTTGGGTTCTTCTGGGACCCGAGTTAGGGTTTAGGGCTCATGGGTACTTGTAACCTACTTAGAGGACTCAGTACAGTTATCGTTGGGGTTAGAAGTACTCCGCGTAGGCAGCGGGGGGGGGATCTTCACTTTCAAAGATGGTGCCGCCCATGACCGTGGCGGGAGCATGGGCTCCGAAATCCCTAAACCCTAAACCCTAAGCCCTAAACCCTAAACCCTAAGCCCTAAACCCTAAACCCTAAACCCTCAACCCTAAACCCCTCAACCCTAAACCCCAAGCCCCAAACCCGAAACCCCAAACCCCAAACCCCAAACCCCAAACCCCAAACCCTAAACCCTAAACCCCAAACCCTAAACCCTAAACCCTAAACCCGTGAACCCTAAACCCCTAAGCCCTAAACCCCAACCCCTAACCCCTAAACCCCTAAACCCTAAACCCCCAAACCCCTGAAACCCGTGAAACCTAAACCCTAGACCCTATGTTCATGGATCGTCCGCAGGACCACTTGCATGAACCCCTGAAACCCTAAACCCGAAACCCGTGAACCCTAAACCCTAGACCCATTTTCGGAAACCCCCCAGCTGGGCCTGTATCCCTAAACCCTAAACCCTAAACCCCTAAACCCCTAAACCCTAAACCCTAAACCGTAAACCCAAACCCAAAACCCAAAACCGTAACCCGTCAACCCTAAACCCTAAACCTTAAACCCTAAACCCTAAACCCCCCCCAACTGGGCCTCTGTTCTGGGGGCGGGCCGAGGCAGTCGGCATCGATCAGCCGCTGTTCTTCAGAGGCCGACTGCAACTTACTTGGAGGTCCATGGTACTTCTTAACCAATAGCGTTTAGGGTTTAGGGTTTTGGGTTCCTTTCCGGCAGTCACCAAGTCCCAGTTGCCAAAAGGGTTTAGGACTGAGGGTTTAGGGTTTAGGGGTATTTATTAGCCAAGTATAACTGTGCTCATAACTGTACTTATAAGCATCTTAGGGCACTTAAGGGGCTTATAAGTGGGTTATAAGTACAGTTTAAATTGTTTAAGAAGTACCATGAACATCCAAGTAGGCAACTGCTTTTGCCCTCAACCTCGGGATGTTCCCCCTTATACTAACAATCCTTAATAGGGACAAATTAGGGATGATAATGGAGGGGTACTAAAATCCCGATTCAGGACTGTAAGGGCAGGGGGGGACTTCCGAAGCTTTAGCCCTCAACCCGAACCTCAGCCGCGAGTTGTAGCAAGCCGAAGTGAGCCATACATTGTCGAGGTTACCCCACAGGCCCGAAGGGTTTAGAGTTTAGGGTTTCGGGTTTAGGGTTTAGAGTTTGCGCCGGGAGGTGTTACGACTCTAAGCCCTGAAGCCCAAACGGCCCCTAAACTAAACCCTAAACCCTAAGCCCTAAGCCCTAAGACCTAAGCCCTAAGCCCTAAACCCTAAAACCTAAACCCCTAACCCTAAACCCCTAAATTAAACGCCTAAACCCAAAACCTTAAACCCTAAACCCTAAACCACAACCCCAAACCAGAAACCCTAAGCCCGTGATAATTAAGGAGAAGACACCTGAAGCCACGGCGCCTTTCTTGCAGGATGCGCAGATGTCGACGATCTTCGGTTGCGAGTCCTGCGAGCGGTGGAACGCCGCTTGGGCTTGGAGAACCTTGGGCCCTAAACCCCAAACCCTAAACCCTAAACCCTAAACCCTAAACCCTAAACCCTAAACCCTAAACCCTAAACCCCAAACCCCAAACCCAAACCCTAAACCCTAACCCCTCACTCTTTCGGCTTTCGGGTTTCAGGGCCTCGGGCTTTGAGGGCTCTGAAAGCCTTTGGAGCTTATCGGCTTTGGGACTCCGACTGTGGGATAGCTGTCAAAATCTTCGGGCAAGTGCCCAGTCTCGCCCTAAACCCTAAACCCTGCACCCTAAACCCGAAACCCTAAACCCTAAACCCTAAACTCTGAACCCTGGAAGGCGGTAAAAGCCCTAAAGCCCCAGGACCCATCCTGAGCCCGAAAGCCTCAGAACCCTGCTTCTAGGGCAGGAACCATGGGCGCTTAGTATGTTAGGGTTTAGGGTTTAGGGTTTAGGGTTTAGGGTGGTCCCTTAATGTTAGGGATCCGAAGTACGGGCCCTTGTTGCCCAGACCCTTGGGAGGATCCAACGATTACATCTCCTTAAATTTAGAAGTTCCGAAGAATGACTCAATAGTAGTATAGGGTGCCATTTTTTGGTTCTACTTAAACCCTAAACCCTAAACCCTAAACCATAATCCCAGCGATCCCGGCCTGTCTGGGGTTCCGACACTAGACGTACCCAGACAAAATAATAATCCCCTTAGTATTACCCTTATTGGGAAGAATAGTTTTCGTTTTTTGGGGGTTCTTAAGCAATTGGTACTTTACGTTGCTCCCGACGTAGCTCCGTTGGCCACCTTTAGACCCCCCCAGGTCAACAGCTTTGAGGACCTCTGCCAGGCGGATGTCTCGATGCCTTTAGGGTCTAGGGTTTTGGGGTTTAGAGTTTGGGGTTTAGGGTTTGGGGTTTAGGGTTTAGGGTGTAGGGTTTGGGGTTTAGGTGTTAGGGCCTGGGTTGGGGGTTCAGGGTTTAGGGTTTGGGGTTTGGGGTTTAGGGTTTAGAGTTTAGGGCCCCAAATCCCCAAATCCCCAAACCCTGCACCCCCAAAGCCCCCTTTTGAATCAGGCGAACGCGGCCGACCTCCGCACGAATTTCCTCCTGGCGCGCAGGCACCAGAGGCTCTTCGAGCGACGCTTGGACCTTGTTCGTGTGGCCTGCCAACCTGAAACCTGCTAAGTCTAAACCCTAAACCCCTAAACCCTAAACCCCTAAACCCCTAAACCCCTAAACCCTAAACCCTAAACCCTAACCCCTAAACCCTAAAATCCCTAAAATCCCTAACCCCCAAACCCCAAAGCCCTTGATCCCGAACCCGAAACCCTAAACCCCTAAACCCTAAACCCCTAAACCCCTAAACCCTAAACCCTAAACCCCAAACCCTAAATCCGCGGCCCTCAGATCATGCAGCAGAAACCCGAAACCCGAAACCCGAAACCCTAAACCCTAAACCCTAAACCCTAAACCCTCAAGATCCTGATAATTGAAATTGTATAGGCTCTGCTCATTCTCTTCTTCTTCGCAGGCGCTAACATCATCTTGTGAGGTTGGGGGGTAATGGGCAGGGAGGAAGGGTCGGCTGACCCCACGACAATGGCATATGCGCGCCAATGGCTTTCAAGCGGTGAGAAGGCTTTAAAAGGTTTAAGAAGGGTTCAGAAGGGATTAGACAGGTTTAATTGGGTTTCGAAGGGCTTAGAAGGGTTTAGTTCAGAAGTGTTTAGAAGGCTTTAAAAGGGTTTAGAAGGAATTTAGAAGGCGTTTAAAAGAGTTTAGAAGGGTTTTAAAAAAGTTGAGAAGGCAAAAAAGGGTTTAGAGAGGTTGAAAAAAGTCAACAAGGCATTCAAGAAAAAACGTTTGGAAGGAGTTTACAAAGGTTGAAAAGGCAAGAGAAGGGTTTAGAACTTTAGAAAGTTTTAAAAAGTTTTTAGAAGGGCTTTAAGAAAAAATAGAGGCAAAAACGAAACCCGCCCAAGGTCAAGAAGGTTTAGACGGTAGAAGAAGTTTGAAAGAGTTTAGAGGGTTTTAAAAAAAGCTGAGAAGGCAAAAAAGTTTTGAAAAGTTTAGAAGGGTTTGGAAATGTGTAGGGGGGCAAAAGAAAAACCCGCCCAAAACCCGCCCAAAACTTTCGCCCAAAACTTTCGCCCAAAACTTTTTGAGACCCAAACCCTATACAATTTCAATAAACCCTAAACCCTAAACCCTAAACCCTAAACCCTAAACCCTAAACCCTAAACCCTAAACCCTAAACCCTAAACCCTAAACCCTAAACCCTAAACCCTAAACCCTAAACCCTAAACCCTAAACCCTAAACCCTAAACCCTAGACCCTAAACAAAGCCCGGCCCAGGAGAGGTCTGCGAGCCCATCAATGCGGCGCTGCGTGGGGAGGGGTCGCCGAGCCAGCCAGGCAATTCAGGGTTTAGGGTTCAGGGTTTAGGGGTTAGGGTTTAGGGTTTAGGGCTTAGGGTTTCGGGTTTAGGGTTTAGGGTTTAGGGTGTAGGGTTCAGGGTTTAGGGTTTTGGCTTTAGGGTTTAGGGCTTCGGGTTTAGAGTTTAGGGAGGCTCGTTAAGAGTTTCAACCTCAGTCCGTGCCCAATAGGGTCTTGGGTTATTGTGAGGGTGTCCGGGCGTTTAGGGTCTGGCGCTTCCGGGTTCACGTTTTAGGTTTTGGGATTCAGAACTTCGGGTTTTGGGCCTTTTCAGGTAGGCTTGGAGGTTTGACGGCGCAGTGAGTGTTGCAGATTTTCTAGGAGCCACAGGGTAAAGAACCCTACTCTCAAACCTACCTGCTACCCTAAATGCTAAGCCCTAAGCGCTACACCCTGAGATTTTCCAGAGAAGCTTCCGCCCGCAAATTAAATGGAGTTCCTCAACGACCCAGACTTTAAAGCCCTTCGCCCTAAACGCTCAACCCTTCACCCTTCACCCTAAACCCTAAACCCTAAACCCTAAACCCTGAAGATCTGAAGGTTTCAGGCTTGACTTTCGTTCACCTGCCAGCCGAAGCCTTGAACTTGAACCTAAAGCCTCAGTAATTCCCCAAACCCTCGAACTCTCCGGGGGTTCAGGGTTTAGGGTTTAGCTCCTTAGGTTTAGGGTTTAGGGTTTAGGGTTTAGGGTTTAGGGTTTAGGGTTTAGAAGCCTCTTGCAACAAGGGCGTAGACCCAAAACCCTAAAACCCTTCCCGGGGCTTCGGGTGTAGAAGCCTGTTGCAAGAGTTCAGGGTTTTGGGGTTTAGGGTTTGGGGTTTCGGGCACCCCTTGCCATTCAGGGCCCGCCCAAGCGTCAGTGATGTCCTTGCCGGCAGCGCAGGCCCGCGCAGACGCACCAAACCCTTGGGGCCCTACACACTAAACCCTTCACCCTGAACCCTAAACCCTAAACCCCAAACCCTAAACCCTAAACCCCAAACCCTAAACCCTAAACGCTAAACCCTAAACCCTAAACCCTAAACCCTAAACCCTAAACCCTAAACCCTAAACCCTAAACCCTAAACCCTAAACCCTAAACCCTAAACCCTAAGGAGCTCCCGAGCAGCCGTTTGGGACTGCATGTTAGTCTCGCAAGTGCGAAGTAGAATCTTCGGGCTGGTTGTGGGAGAGATGGAGCTTTCTGTTTAGAGCCCCAGAACCCTAAACCCTAAACCCTGAACCCTAAACCCTAAACCCTGAACCCTAAACCCTAAACCCTGAGCGTCCAAGCACTAAACCCTGAACCCTGAACCCTAAACCCTTAACCTGAAATTCCCAACTCTAAACCCCAAGCCCTGAACCCTAAGCCCTGAAACCTAAACCCTGAACCCTCACAACCCTAAACCGTTGAAGGTTTTTTTGGGGTTGGCTCTCCTGGGGGTTACAAACCGAAGTTGGGGGGGCCTTTCTGAATTCAAAGGGTTGAGGGTTTAACGGCTCTTTGAGCCCTCATCCCTTCCCCCGAATATTAAACGCACCCCTCCCTCCCCAATAGAAACTCGAAATGTGTCTTGATTGTTAGGGCTATTAGGGGGAGGTTTTTATCTTTATTATTGGGTGGAGGTTTTTATCCAAATCTCATGTTTGGGGTCCAAAGGGTTTAGGGTGTAGGCTTCAGGCTTTGGAGGGTTTAAGTAGGTTTAAGTAATGACTTAACCCTGAGAGCGTAGAGAGAAGGGAGCTTCAGGATGTTGGTTGGCTTGAGGGTTTTGGGAGCCCTGCACCCCCTCCCCTAAGTCGGAATAGGGTTCAAAAGGCGGGGTTGGTTTCGGCAGGATTTTCCGGAAAGTGTTTTTCTAATTAGGGGGGCGTTTAAAGGGGGAAGGGATTAAACCCTAAACACCAAAAGCCTTTACCGCAAGTCCGTAAGTTCCCTAAATCCCTATGCTCAATTCCCTAAATTCCCTAAATTCCCTGAATTCCCTGAATTCCCTACATTCCCTAA
>CAJNDS010000147.1:75000-81566 GCA_905221605.1 Symbiodinium natans
AACCCAACAAAGATAGAGCCTTTAAAAAGCCCCTTGGAGACCCTACAAGCCCTAAACGCTAAGCCCTTTTCGATACAACCATGCCCTAAACCCTAAACTGCGAGCAAGGCCCCTGATTAGCTGCCGGCAAGGCAGCGGGCCGCAGCGAGCCCGCCGAGCCTCTAGCGACGGCAGCCGACAACTGAGTAGCGACAGTCTAGCAGTTGGAGGCAGATGCTCTCTTTAGTGCCAGAAGAGTTAGCTTCTGGCACCGTAACGCACTCCTCACAGCTTTGAAAGAGGGAACAGGGCGTACAGCCCTAAAGCATATTTTATTACCCTAAAGCCTAGACCCCCGTCCTTCCCCTTTAAAAATTAGGATTTAGGATTTAGGATTTAGGATTTAGGATTTAGGAATTAGGAATTAGGATTTAGGATTTAGGATTTAGGATTTAGGATTTAGGATTTAGGATTTAGGATTTAGGATTTAGGATTTAGGATTTAGGATTTAGGATTTAGGATTTAGGATTTAGGATTTAGGATTTAGGATTTAGGATTTAGGATTTAGGATTTAGATTTAGGATTTAGGATTTAGGATTTAGGATTTAGATTTAGGATTTAGGATTTAGGATTTAGGATTTAGGATTTAGGATTTAGGATTTAGGATTTAGGATTTAGGATTTAGGATTTAGGATTTAGCATTTAGGATTTAGGATTTAGGATTTAGGGCAAAATGCAGGGGTGCCCAAAACCATCGATTTCTGCACTAAAAAATCGCACTTTTCATTGCGGCCAGGGCAGATGCTGGGGTCCCCCCTCCTTTAGAGAGCGTTTTGAAGACTTTTAGCATTTAGGATTTAGGATTTAGGATTTAGGATTTAGGATTTAGGATTTAGGTTTTAGGATTTAGGATTTAGGATTTAGGATTTAGGATTTAGGATTTAGGATTTAGGATTTAGGATTTAGGATTTAGGATTTAGGATTTAGGATTTAGGATTTAGGATTTAGGATTTAGGATTTAGGATTTAGGATTTAGGATTTAGGATTTAGGATTTAGGATTTAGGATTTAGGATTTAGGATTTAGGATTTAGGATTTAGGATTTAGGATTTAGGATTTAGGATTTAGGATTTAGGATTTAGGATTTAGGATTTAGGATTTAGGATTTAGGATTTAGGATTTAGGATTTAGGATTTAGATTTAGGATTTAGGATTTAGGATTTAGGATTTAGGATTTAGGATTTAGGATTTAGGATTTAGGATTTAGGATTTAGGATTTAGGATTTAGGATTTAGGATTTAGGATTTAGGATTTAGGATTTAGGATTTAGGATTTAGGATTTAGGATTTAGGATTTAGGATTTAGGATTTAGGATTTAGGATTTAGGATTTAGGGTTTAGGGTTTAGGGTTTAGGGTTTAGGATTTAGGATTTAGGATTTAGGATTTAGGGTCCCCGGCTCCTCCCGGACCATTTCTGCGCCTTTTTGGGTTCCGCCCGGACAGTTTCTGCGCTTTTTTTGGGCTCCCGGACATTTTCTGTAGGCTCCTCCCGGACAGTTTCTGAGCCTGTTTGGGCTCCTCCCGGACAGTTTCACCTTCCCGGACAGTTTCTGGGCTTTTTCCGGACAGTTTCTGGGCCTTTTTGGGCTCCTCCCGGACGGAAGCTTTTTGAAGCCGCTAAACGCTCTTGTGCACAGCGGCGCCACAGAGCGCAGCGACAGCGAGCGATGGTGCCATGCTCCGAGCGCGATTTTGGGACCCACGTCCTGGCCCGTTCTGGCCTGTTCGGGCGGCTCCTCCCGGACAGTTTCTGGGCTTTTTGGGCTCCTCGCGCACAGTTTCTAAGCCTTTTTCCCGGAGAGTTTCCGAGCCTTCAGCGGCGCCACAGAGCGCAGCGACAGCGAGCGATGGTGCCGCGGCCCCGAGCGCGATTTTGGGACCCTCCGTCTTGGCCTGTTCTGGCCTGTGGAGGCCCGGCCTCGTAATTTAACATTCCGGGAGGCCCGGGGTGCCCAAAACCATCGATTTCAGTACTAAAAAATCGCACTTTCATTGCGGGCCAGGGCAGATCCTGGGGCCCCCTCTTGTTGAGGGTTTTTTGAAGCTTTTTCAAGCCTTTTCAAGGCTTTTTTTGGTGCCTCTAAACGTTCTTGTACACAGCGGCGCCACAGAGCGCAGCGACAGCGAGCGATGGCGCCGCGGCCCCGAGCGTGATTTTGGGACCCGCGCCCTGGCCTGTTCTGGCCTGTTCGGGCGTCAAGACACAACATATAAACATACTGCTGCCCTCTGCTTTACTTGTCCTTTTGATTTATATTCAAATTGCTGTGTATTATTAAAAAATATCAATTGCAGGAGAGAATACAAAGCAACGAGCGAACTATCCCAAGACATAAACCCTAAACCCTAATAGAGTAAGGTTTGGGTGGTCTTGGGGTGGGTTTTTAGCTTTCGCGCGACGCGCCGCCCACGACCCCTTGGGTCGAGGCGCGTCGCTTCAGTCAGCAAACCCTAAACCCTAAACCCTAAACCCTAAACCCTAAACCCTAAACCCTAAACCCGAAACCCTACACCCTAAACCCTAAACCGCGGGTGCTGAGGGTGGTTTGGTGAGAGGATCGGAAGGGAAGTGTGCTGGAAGCGTGGATTTGGGCAAAATGTCCCAAGACCACCCCGAAGCCACCTCGAACTCAGAGTCGCCCTGCGATGCGGATTCGCCCCAGCTGTGCAGGAGGGAAAAAAACCCTCAACCCTAAACTAAACCCTAAACCCTAAACCCGAAACCCTAAGCCTTAAGCCCTAAACCCTGTTCCGGTTGTTTACTGATCGCGCTGGCACAGTGCAACTGTGGCCGGAACCGGCTCCTCTGGATCTGATGCGGTTGTTTTCTACCGTTACGGCCCCTGACCAGCTAGTGGCGTTTTCTGAGGACGTGTACGCGCGGAGCTGGTTTGTGCCTAGCCCGCCAGACGTTGACGGCATTTCGTGCGACGGCGGGCCTTGTCGCGCTGCCGTGGTGTGGCCTTGCAGCGGCGGCCACCGTGTTCTCATTGCGAACATCAGCGGCAGTGTGACGAACCAGAATGAGATTTTGCTCTCACTCTTGGTTACGTTATCGCGACTGCAGAACGGCGCCGCGGCCACGACCACACTTTGTTCACTGACCATCAAGCGCTTGAAAGGGTGTTTTCCGGCCAGGCTGGCAAGTGTGTCGAGTTGACTGCGAGGTTGGTTGAGTGGATTGCCACGCTGTGCGAACCTTCGGTTGCGACCCGTGCATCCGCTGCCCTTGCCGGGGCCCACTGGCCCGCCGTTGCCTGTTTGCGGCGCAGCCGGGTGCAGCTTGCTGATTCGTACGTGGCCTCCACTGAGACCGCTGCTATTTGTATTTACAGCAGCCACGCAGACACTCGCCGCAACGTACCTCGGCCGCAGTTGCCGGACCGGCCGTTTGACACCATTCCGCTGTTGTACACCCTGCCTGGTCGTTGTTTTCCCGACACCCTGCGGGCGGTTTTGGCCCACGTCGTGAACTGCGGCCGCCGTGCGCTTACGTTGCGCATTTCGCGCGCGAAGTCCGCGATCCCGACCCGGATTGCACTTGCGGGCTTCTGCCCGTGCAACGCGGTGAGGAGTTGACGCTGCGCACAGCCCGCGCGACCTGTGGTGGTTCGCGTACGATTGTACTGGGCACTTTGGCTGGATTCGGGATGATGAGTGCACTCACATCTCACCAGCGGTTGTTGACAAGGGCGACTTGGTCACGGGCTTTCTCAAGTTCTTTTGTGAGGCGCACGAGGTTGCGCTGCGCCCTGCTGGCCTCACTCGTTCGCACCCAGCGATTTGCGACGCGCGCTATTTGCTCTTGACTTTGGGCGTGCGCGTGCGATTTGCCGATACCGCCGGCGCGACGGTCTTGCAAATCGGCGCAGGCAGTGAAATCCTTGCCGAATATGAAGCTCTTGTCAGCAGCACGTCTGGCAGCGACTTCGGCCGATTGTACCATTCTGCTGCCGTGAGGTGCGTTCGCCGCAACGAGGTCGGCCGGGTCGCCGCTCGCGACGCGCAGCCTACCGGCACGCTCCGGGCCTGTCAGTCCATTGGTGCCGTCGCCGCCGCTGACGAGCTTGTTTTGGAGCATCTGCGCACGGCTGGCACCTGTGATACCTTACAGTAGGTATTGCGAAGGCAGTTTTCGGCCCTGACGCGACGAAGAAAACCGCCAATCAGGCCTTGTGTCGGCTGCATGCTGCCGGCCTTGCAGAGCATCGCGTTACGGGCGGCCAAGACACTGCGAAGGAGTGGCGGACCGTCGACGCTGGCGCCGCTTCTTCGAGCACGTCGAGCACCGACGAACACGTTACCGGTGTCGTGTGCATGCGTTCCCCGTGAGATTCAGTCTCGGGCTCGATTTCAGGTTCGGAGTTTGCTGCTGTAGGTGGATGGGCTGCGGGGGCTCCAGAGCCGCCTGCTGGTTGTGCAGGCCCCGAGCTTCAGCGCACGCGGTCTGGCAACCCTGCGACGAGCCCTGACAACACTACGCTTTTTGCCGCTGTGCAGATGTACGGCCGGCAGCGCAACGCTTTGGAACGGGCTATTCGGGACAGATCGTACGACATTGCGGCCGTTGCGCACGCTCAGCCTTCGTTCGATTTTGACGTCGACGACTGCGTGCGCCGCATCATTGATGCTGTTCGGACTGCCATGTCCACAGTTCCCGTGGTTGTTGATCCTGTGCCGCCCGCGGTCGTTTCAGCTGACATCGCCCGTCGCCGGCGCTCCGAGCGAGAGCGTTCTTGTCACCCTGCGCCCGAGGGCAATTCTGTAGCACCAGAAGAGCCGCCGCTAGCTGGCGGGCAGCATCGTGTTGCAAGCTCACCCGTGCCTGCTCGACCTGCGGGCAAAGAGGTGCGTTTTGATGCTGCTCAGGTGCCGGTTCACGTGCCGACCGCCTTCATTCGGCCTCGCGGTGTTGTTGTTGGCGGGGACCCTTCAACTCTTTGCTTGGTTGTCGGGCAGCCTTGCCATGGGGCCATGAGGCCGCCAGTCGGCTCACGTGACGCCCCACCCAAGATTGATGTCGAAGAGAGAAACCAGCTCTTCACCAAGCGGCTCGGCGACTTGCGCACGCATATCAAGAAACATTTGCGTTGCGACCTTAACTTAAGCTCGAGCGGACGAGGTGTTGGAGTTTCCTTGGGGCAGTGCTTGGATCGACGTGCCTCCGTACCCTGCCTTCGAAACGGCGGTAGTGTCGTCTGTGCGCGCGCTGGCGTCGCAGGCTACGGCGCAAGGGGACGCGCCCAAGCGAGTGCGGGCAGCGCTTCGTACTCATAGCTCTCACAGAGGGTGTTGTTTGCATACCAGCGCACATCTCACCCGTGCCCCTTATCGACGGCCTCAACGAGTTTGTTGCTGAGCATCCCACGCCTGCAGCGCTCTTGATGATCATGACTGCGTTTCTGTTTCCGGACGTGCGCAACTGGGCGGTTTGCGACATGCGTGACCGTTTCGACCCGGACCGCTTGCCTGTACTCACCGCCGGGACCGACGTTTACTGCGACACCGAGTTTTGCAACGCCGAACCAAGTTTGGTTGTGCTCACGTGCCTTTTGCCGGAGCACCGTTTGCTTCTGTTCGTTCGAAGCGATACGTACTCCGAATTGCACACGTACTTTCGCAACGCACGGCTGCTGTTTTGGAACAGCGCAGGCGATCTTCAAGCTCTTTACAGCGCTGATGGTGATCAGGCGGCTCGCTTCGACGTGCTTGACGTGTTGCGATTTTTCATTCAAAAGATCGTTTGGCCTGTAATAATTTCTTTGATCATGCATGGGCGCATATACACATGTGTATACAGGTTTGCTTCGGTTTGTTCCAAAGGCGGCTCCAAGAGGCAGCCGCGCAGGCTGCCAAGATCCGCATGGACAAGGTACTGGTACCGAGCATGAGGGTGCGGGGATCACGGTGTTGCAAGGCCGAAGCGCAGCCCCTCACACCCACCAATGCAGCCCGAGGTCGCTGCCGATGACAAAGGAGGAGAAGAAGGAAGAGAAGAAGGAGGAGGAGTAAAGGTATGGGATATTCTTGAAAACTTGAGTTTTTGCAGTGTGCATGCTGGCATTTGTGCGGAAGGCATCCGAGGATGATTCCGATGACAGCAGCGAGGACCGAAGCATCATTATGGTTGTTCATGACTGTGTTGTTAGCGTGTCTGCTGGTAGGGCCGGTTGTGTGCAAGGCAGTCGACGAAGGAGGAGAAGAAGGAGGAGAAGAAGGAGGAGAAGAAGGAGGAGAAGAAGGAGGAGAAGAAGGAGGAGAAGAAGGAGGAGAAGAAGGAGGAGAAGAAGGAGGAGGAGTAAAGGTATGGGGCATTCGTGAAGTTTTGTGGTGTGCATGCTGGCAGGGTGTTTTTGTGGAAGGCATCAGATGACATGAAGGGTGATACCCACGCTGGGGCAGGCTCGGTTTTGGATGCATGAGGGCTACAGTGACGGGCTTGTGCGCGCGTGCGTGCGTGCGTGCGTGCGTGCGTGCGTGCGTGCGTGCGTGCGTGCGTGCGTGCGTGCGTGGTTGGGTGGGTGGGT